>JAVQJF010102295.1:0-83646 GCA_036023855.1 Gadopsis marmoratus
GGGGCCTGACACCCCCCCATGGTCACCCCCCCCCCCCCCCCCCCTCCCGCTCTGACCCCCTCCGGTGTAGTTGAGGCTTGTTCATCCGTCACTCTAAAGAAAGCATTGTGTTGAAAGGATGTATTAATAAGACAAAAGCCCCCATTACCGGAGTTAATCTAATGCGCTCCGCAGAGGAAGGAAGGCAGCAACAGAGCAAGCAGGGTCTGCTGCAGGCTGTTGTAAGACATTTGAAATGAGCAAAATGTAACGACATCAGTTTGAAAACACTGTCACAATAACATGCATTTGTACTATAGAAAAGTGAATTCTAATGTACTGGAATTACATTTTTTGCACATTCAGTCCGTGCCATCTTCTGTAGGCCTTATCGCCGCTGAAAGGCCGTACTGTCCAAACAGCATGCTGTTTCCTTTGTGTCCAAAAGAGTAAACCCTCCAGAGAGGGATGCATAGGTGTCAGCAGTCCAGTCATGAGGCATCCTGTTGTGGGAGAATCTTCAAGTCACAGTGAGATAAGATGATAAGGTGGAGGAACTAATGTTTATTGCCCAGATAAAAGCCCCCATTCATCATCCTCTATCCTGTGGTTGGTCTGATTCGGTCAGCACGGTGTTGTGCTCATTAGCAGGCCGTCTGAAAGTGCAAAGGTTACAGGGTGAGAAATGAAAATCTCCAATGCACACGGATGCTACAAGGGCTGTTGAATTAAGACTAGCAAACACCTCACTGTGATAACATCAGCAGCAGTGGGGTAAAGAGGAAGCGCACTCAGCAGCATTAGGAGAGGACTCTCAAGTATTGAAGGGCCTGTCGGCAGGTTCATTGATGCTGGTGTTGTGTGAGAGCAGCTTGGCTTGTTTGGGGCATGCACGGCCGCGTGTGCACGGCGCCCAGCACGCCTTGGACGGGCTGAAGACAGGGCGTGATACAGCCAGCCGGCCGGCCGTCTGCATGTGGCCCATGTGACCAGATGGCTCATTGCACCAGAACAACACCCGGACCCCACCAGGCCTGACCGCTGCCAGGCTTCTTGACACACTTCGCCGTCCTTGGCCCAGGCCAGCGTAGCCCCAGGGTGCTGTGAGCGGCGTCAACTTATTGGCCAGAGACGCCACAGCTCCAGGCAGGCGCAAGCCTATCGCAGACACGGCGCACACATGGTCTTAGTCTTACCAGTCTCTATAGAGGAACTTGACATGACATCATGAGCTGTGGATCTGTGTGTGGCTGACCCAGCTCACTCAGTGGCCCTGTTTCCTCCTGCAAGTTGACTGCTGTAATCGGACCCTTATCGGTGGGGGCTGCCAGGGATAGCGTGAGAAATGAAGACAAATGGATCATTAATTAATGGTAATTCAGTTGTGGGAACTGGATTTGTGGGATTTTTGTCATGGAACAGGTCACTAGGGGGTTGAAGGCGGGGATGGGTGGTGGGTGGGTGGTGTAGATCACTGAAGGATGCTCAGGTTTCAGCTGGGGTCTGAGAGCGGTCCGCTAATAGGAGGCAGCGAGAAGGCTTTTCCTTAGGGAGCCTGACTTCTCCTTTGTTGTCTACACTCACCACTTTATTCAGCCAGATCGGAGGGGTAACAACACTGAAAGATCAGAGCTGCTGGAGGCACCCTGGCATTTATCAGGTTAAATGAAACCTGTCGGAGGTCAATTCACGACTACAAAGAATAGTAACCTTAGCAGACCATGCATGTGCTTGCACATTGCTTTTGTGCTTCTCTCTGTGACACTGGCGTTGTTCTGTGGACAGCCATCTGGGTTCTGCAGGCTCAGAGGTCTAGGTGGTACTCCCCGTTGCCTGAAAAACACTTTTCTTGGGTGTGGCAGCTGGGGCAAAATAAACGGCTAGTGTTCGCAAATTGCCGAAGCGCAAGTCACAACACACAGCTGACAGCATGTTGCCTTCTGAATTGTTGCCAAGAGCTGGGAGTGTCTGAGATCAGACAAATGAATATGGCGTCCTCTGCTTTTTGCCCATATTGGAAGCATAACTGAGAAGATGTCACTGAAAGCTGTGTCACCTCTTTGTTGGCAGGTAGAGAAATAAACATGCACACGTTCTTGCTCTATCTGTTTGGCTTTTTCCAAATGACCTTCCTGCGTTGTAAGAGCACGCTGC
Organism: Gadopsis marmoratus; assembly: GCA_036023855.1. NCBI lineage: Eukaryota > Metazoa > Chordata > Actinopteri > Centrarchiformes > Percichthyidae > Gadopsis > Gadopsis marmoratus. Next base: position 2,134 of record JAVQJF010102295.1, read on the forward strand.
CGGTGCTGTTCTGATTATTATATAAACATTTACATAAGTTGATATTTGGTGGCTATATTTTAGGAAGTTCTTTTGGCCAGTGAAAGAATCCGTTAGCTTTAAAGTCTCCTGTTACATTCCTTTTCCATTTGAGGGCCTTGGACAAACTATAAGACCCCCCCATGACCAGGCACCGATGCTTGTAGCAGCACGCCAGGATTTCCTGACGCTTCTGTCACATCTTAAGCTTGCACCAGCCTCTTGCCCGTTTGAAATAACGCTGCAAAACGGTTTTTAGAGCTCTGACTGGCATTTTTCATTGTGCAACGTCACTCCACACAGAGGAACATCGTACATCTTTTGGAGAAAATGACAAGTAGAGTGAATACAAGGTTTCTGGTTACAGCTGTGGCTTTGAATGGCATCGGTAGCACTTTGCAACCTCTCTTTAGGTTATAAAGTGTGATTTATGAACTGGATGGGACACAGCCTCATGCTGTCTGCTCTAGTGGCAGGCTTAATCAGTGTGGTCAGCTTGTGGTTTCCTGATTTCTGGTCATTCTCAACACTCGCTCAAGAGAAATCTTGGAGCAGGTACGCATGAAGATGCTGTGGTTTTGCAGACCTCCTCCTCCTCTTTCTTCTTCTCTCTCGGACGCCTTTGTTATCCAGTCAGCTTTGTTTGTGCAGCTGGAAAACTCAACAGGATTACTTCAACACTCCACCTCCCCAGGTCCAGAAGTGAGCTGGAGATTTTTTTTCTTGGATTTTGAATTGACCCACGCAGCCAGCGAGAACCTGTTGAAGCCATTCATTTGGTTTGGAACTGAAAGTTTTCATGGTCTCTCCTCCTACTGAGCACTTTCAGATTTTCTAATGACTGACAGACTTTAATAATAAGGCAAAATTACTGTGATGGCCTGTGTTGTTAGAAAGAGCAATTAGGATTGTTTATCCTTTAAAGGCCTCAGCTTCAGTCTTTTCGGGCTTAGAGACATGACGGAATTAACCTCCAGCCAAACGCAAGCCGGGTCATGACGGAGGCCAGACTGCTCGATTGCAACAGACAGATTGGGTGGAAGTGGATTCTGTTTACGTCAAACTAATATGACAACTGCTCAAACATGTCCATTTCCGATGAGCCTTGTCTAGGTCAGAGTCAAGTAGCTGTTGCCCCATACCCTCTGAGAAGCTACCCCCCAGCAATACGCATTTTCTGACCTCTTTGTTAGTTTTTGCAAAATATCCCTTGGCAAGTCACGCTACTGAAATGTTGCATAAGCCTTGGTAAAGCTGCGTAAAAAGGGAGGCTGTTTACTGTGGGGTCTTTTTCTTTTGGAAATGTTTTACTCGTGCCAAGAAGTAAAACAGACCCTCTAAAATTCTGTAACTTTAAATACCCTCGGGTGTCTGACTGGTCTCTAAATGCAGGTTGTACCTGTACTGGCCCTGCACAAATAATTCTTTTTTCTTTATTCGTTTTTGCAGTTCAAGATACAATGTCTTCAAGCCAGAGAGACAAATTGATGTTGACATCACAAGAGATTTTCAAGAAGTAAATTTGCTCTTTGCAGTAAGAACCACTCAGGAGCATCTGTGGACTGTGTGGACACAACAGTGTTCCCTCTCCAGGCAACCGTGTTTTTCTCCAAAAACAGAGCTGTGTTTAATGGATCTGCGTTTGCCAGAGGAGTCTGGAGTTGTTTTCCTATGCTGGACCATGAGGAGAGATGGAGGGCCCCTATTAATTCATCATCTTATCAGTGGGTACTAGGCAGAGGCATTCAGGGTGGCTATATGCCCCTGTGTGTTAGCCTGTGTAGATGGTATAATTTTCCATTGTGCAGCTTTGCTTTGTCGCCAGCGCCGTCCCTCCTCTCCTCTTCGGTGTCTTTGATTTATTTTTAATTTTTTGCATGCCGTCCTGTGCCTATCCATGATGATGCTCAGCGCACCGAAAATCACTGCAACATCAGTGGGACAAACACACAATTGCAGGGATGTATTGTCATATTTTGTCATGTCTCGTGTTCATTGGCACACCGTGCAGCAAATAATCACAAGCTCTCTCACTGCAACCTCACAGTTTCCCAAAGCAGCAACCGAACATGAGAAGGGGTGGAGTTCAAGGTCTAGCAACAGAGTAGAATAGGAGCAGGGAGCCAGGACAAAAGAGACCTAAAAGAGGGTTCAAAGCCATTCATTAGGGGAGACCTCATTGTAAAGCCAAGAACATGGGAAGGTGTGAGAGGGGCAGAGTGACTGAAACTTGAATCAAGCATTCAGACCTGAGGTTTCTAATGCGAGCCAGCCGGACCTGATCTAACTTCCTACTGTATCACAGCCAGTCCACACGTGCCTTGCATCTGTATTAAGGAAGTCATGGTTAACAATACCTTTACGCATACAAACCCAACAAATTCACAGCCGAGCATTTCTCACGTGGGGTTAATGGTTTAAATTGTGAGAACAGTTGATAACTTTTTCATGCTGATCAAACCTTGTGTCAGTCTGCACATGCATACTGTAGACATAAACAAATGTGTTAATGATAACCATGATAGTGGTACTATGTTTGCGCTGATAAGATTTAGAACACGTACACAATTCTGAGAAAGTATCTCTAGAGCTTCCTGAATCGAGAGCTGATTGCACAGTATGTGCTATAATGAAGTCTTTAATAGAGGCATGTCTGCTCCAGATGTGTGCTAAATAAATCCTTCTTGATGTGCATTTAATTACCTCTTTGTGGGCTTGTCTTTTGATCTCTGTGGTGAAGTTTGAAATATATGAGGGGAGAGGTGGGGGGGTGGGGGGGTTTTAGAGTGAGGACGATGTGGCTCTGCAGATCAGGGAGCAGCATGAAAAGGAAATATGCAAAACACAGCGATCTAAGAACATGAATAATTTTGAAGCCAGTGACTTGAGTTGACAGGAATGGTCCGAGGGTGAAGGTATTACAGTAATTGCCTCTCAGGCACCACCCTTGGAGATCCCCCACCTCCCAATGGGGCAGACTGGGGTGGCTGGGAGTGTCTGCCGGTCATGCGGGTTATGGCTCCCGAGGCCGTATGATGCCCTTCTTTATGTAGCTCTTTGTCTCCAGCTCCTCTCACTGCCACTCTAAGAGCCACAGCACATGAAGAGCGGCCCTGAATAAAGCATTGCAAAGTTGGAGAGATGACCTCACTGAGGGGAGGAGCAGAAAACAAGACGAGTCACTATGAAACAAAAAAAAATAACCCTTTTTGTTTCTGTCTGAACTGTGTCAACAGACTGGACCCCCCAGAAGAGGCTGTACCCAAACTGTCAAACTGTTTGACGAGCGAAAGGGTAATCCCTAATTATATGATGAAACCCCATGTATTGGGGACACCCACTCCCCTAATATCTAGCAGCTTATACACCGATTTAATGAAGCAGGACTGTGTTAGCATAATAAAAGACAAAGAGTGAGGAAGGCTTTCTTTTGGAGCTAAAATGAAACCTTGAACACAGTGTGAAACAAGAGACAAGAGAGAACCGTTTACTCTGTCAGTAGTAAAACGGAACTGTTTTGCTCTGTGCCTCTCATCTGATGCCACGATGCAGGTAGCAATAACACTGATGCATAGCAATGAATGCTTCTGTATTTTTATTTTAGTCACGAAAAAAGGATGTGATTTGTGTATGTCGGCAACATCGTTTTTTTCTGTTAAATGTGTTCCCCCAGTTGAGTTCCTCTCTACGCTACAAACTAAAGAACTTGCAGGCCTGCGTCTTCTATCGCTCAACCGTGCAAGTTACAGCGCAGCACTGAAACAGGGTCTCTTATTTCTCAGTTGCACTTCCCCTCAAAACCCCGTTTTTGTATTTATTTGGCAATTTCACAAGTCACTGGTGTTTCAAAACAACATTTCCTGGCGTCTTCTTTGCCTGTGTTTCACTCCTCCATCCCCGGCCCACGCTTTATTCCAAGGCTGCAGTTGTGAAATCATTGCCACAAAGTGTCAGCCTCTCTGTCTCTCAGGATTTTACTCCTTCGATTTCCGGTGTTTGGGAGATATCCGTAAACATCAGTAAAAATATCTAGTCAAAAGACTAGTGTTGACTCTTGATTTCTAAAGGACTTTTTAAAATCTACTTGTAGTGGCATTTAGGTAGTTGGGTGATGTGTTGAAGTGAATGCATTTCTTCTTTGGGTAACAAAACTGCTACTTTTTACCGCAGCAGGAAGTTGATGTTGCTGATCATACATAGTTTGACCTCAGAATGTTTTTAAATGTTGTCTTCACATCAAAGTGCAGCGCCATTGTCATCGTTTTGGCCATCAGTTTCATCAGTGAGCTTTCTGGCCACGTGGCATGTAACCGAGATAACGGCGACGGCTTAAGATAAGCTCAGCCAGCTCTGGGTTTATTGTGGCCTCATAGAAGAAACACTCCTAAATAAGAGTCCCTGTGACTGTTTAGTCTGTGCTGTGACCAAGGTTATTTGAATGTCACAGCAGCAACATGAATCCTATTCATGCCAGTTAAAAGTGATGCTGGAAACATTACTGCTTTTTCCTGGAAATTGACTGCAGACAATCGATAGTGTTGCTGTGAAAAGATTTCACACACAGAGCCCTGGGGCTCAGTGTTGGAGAGCGCGGCAGAGGCACGCCGCAGCCACCTGCCAGCAGGCACAGACCATCCCTGTGTTTTCTGCGGTAGCACAGTGTGGCTGCATGGAGCTGCTCGACGCAGGAAAGGCCTGCCTTAGCGGGTCCATGTGTGCAGTGGCTTGTGACGGCTTAGAGGAGCACTGAGCTGTCAGTGTCGAGTTTAAAGTTTTTAGAAAAGGAAAAGCGTAGAGAGAGCGACTGTGGGTGTTCTTTAAGCATGCATCTTTCAGTTTTGTCATTTCCTTAGATTCGAGCTTCTGTGGTAGCAGTGGTGAAACTTTGTGGTGGAAATAGTTAGTTAGCTCCTGTATGACTGACATGAAATGTTCTGACTATACCGGGACATTCACACCTTTTTAGGTGAAAAACACACCTTGGCTTAGATTATATCTTGTTTTACTGAAAATCATTACAGGTTTTCCCTGTAACATGATTTTTTGCTCTTTAGCTCACAATCGCCATCATTCCAGTCCCTCACACACAGCTGCCCCCTGAAATCCTAATATTTCTTACATTTCTTTCCTCATATATATGTATATATATACCCATAGGCCAGTTAGAAGATGCTGGATATAAGGAGCCGGAAGATTTAGACTGATTACATTTGCAGTTATAGCAATGCACTCTCAGAGAATAGTTATACACGGATGCCGCCATTAATGGCTGTGAACGTGAACAGGAAAGAACAAATCACAAGTGCTGTCTGTGTAATCGTGATGGATTACCTTGTGGCTGTTCTTAAAACTGAGAAGAGATAAAGTATATTCCAGACGAAAAGCAGGGTGTCTCGTAGAGGGCGCAGGAAGTCATTAAATCTCCTTAAAATGGAAAATGAACATGATTAACTTTTTCATATTCCGAGTCAAAGTCCTAACAAAGAGGCCCTTTCTGTTATAGGCTCATGCTACTGGCTTTTTTTATTAATTTTTTTTAGAGCACATTCTGTGGAGACACACTTTGGCCATGCTGTGAAATAAAGAGGCTGGATTGGTGTCGCCACCACAGCAGCTTGCGAGCAAGGACTGTGAAAAGCAGATGGAGAAAGATGTGTTACAGGATGTTTCAGACCACAAACTGCTTAATAGCAAAACGTGCTGAGCGATTCTTCTAGGTAAACAAACAGTAAACACATCTGAATGCAAACAAGGTAAGCTGCCAATGTAAACGGCCCAAACGCTGGGTTAGTCACCGTGTGTGTGTATGGAAATATGGGCATGTGTACTGTGTCGGGTTAGAGCTCTGTCTTTGTTTTACGTGTGCTCCCCCGGAGAAAGTGGAGCCGGGTTTTAGTCGAGTGTGACAGGTAGCAGGTGGTGTAATGGGGGCGGCGTCGCCTTGGTTTTTGGTGAGCAGACGCTCTGCTAATTGGGGCTTATCAGGTGTTTCTGGGAAAAACACCGGAGGCTTTTGTGCAGCCGTCAGTCCCATGATGAAGAGGGGAACTCTCTTCCTTGTTAGGATTAGGAGAAAACAAGAGTCAGTTTTCAGCAGCAGCCATCACTCCCTTTTTTAATCATCTTATAGGATGGTAGAAGATCTAAGCTCTCTAAGCAGCTGTTTGCGTGTGTGTGTGTGTGTGTGTGTGTGTGTGTGTGTGTGTGTGTGTGTGTGGTTGTGAAAAGTAAGCATAGCTGTGAAGATCCTAAATAACACGTTTGTGGCACGTGTTGTGAACATGCACCACAAGAGCTATTCTGCATAATTTCTCAAGTTAAACACTACAGTTATGATGACATGCCTCATATAGACATTCTGTCTCTTGTTTGACTTCCTTAGTATCTTTGGCCCTTGTTTTTTCCCCTCTTGTCTGCAGTTGTTTGTTTTAACACCTTGAGTCTGAGCGTTGCTGTCAAACCCAGACAGGATATTACATTAATTGTCTTTCTGAGCAATCTCTCTGCACCTTCACCTACATTGCACTACTTTGACATTTCTTCATAGAGCCAATTAAACAAAACATTTTCAATCATCTCTGTCCTTTGTTCACAATTAATAAGTATGTTTATTTCCAACATGTATATGGATTTACATAATGTTTAAGTCAGAAGAAGTTAGTTGCCCTTAAGTAAGTTTAAAGTTTACTGAGGTCTAGTTTCAAAGATGATTAATGCAACCTAAATGTAGATAAATTATATTTAAGTTACACTGAAATTCTGTCTTTAATTCATATGCATTAATTGCAAAAGTGTGTACAGGTAATACTGCACAACATCTGGTGCACAAGAAATATATTTAAATACACTTTTTACCAGTGTAACAACAGTTTTCTGCCTCTGGTTGCATAATTAAAATTCTAGTATTTTTAAATTTTTTAAAAATTGTATTAACTTATTAACCTGTTCATAGAATACTAGATATACAGTACATTTAGTATTCTATCACACTTTACTAGTAGTATTGATAGTATAATTTTGGGGGGTTGTGCTGCTGCTATCCAATTGTGTTAGTTAGAAAAGGAGTCATGAGTCGGCGTGGCATGACAACATTTTTGACAATGTGTTATGCCGGTTGTGGAAGTGTGACAGTGATGTCTGGGTCGAACACGGGGCACAACTTTGAAGATGGGTTGGGGCAAGTTACACAGGAAGTCCACGCTCCTGTCGACCAATCAACATGGAAGCATCTGAATGGCACACGGCAGGTAGAGGGGCGGGGCGGGGCAGGGCTGCGACGAGACAGTGCTGTGGGCAAACCAGCCTGTCAGGTTCCCCACACACACGGTGAAATCCCTTGATGACAGACACCAAGGACAGGAGGTGACAGGAGGACCTTGGGCTGTCTGCACAACACATGAGCGAAGTGTGCTGACGAAACCCGGCAGAGCCAAAACTAGTGCGTACAGTGGAGATAAAGAGCCGGTCTGTATCGGCTGACTTTTCCATTAATAAAATCATTATAGGCTGCAATAATGTAACCTAATGTAATTACTCTGGGGCAGCTGGCACATTTGCTCAGCTTTAAGCCTCCTATTTGTGTCTATTACTGGAGTTAAAAAGGATAGGGGGGGCAGGGGGCCGACGGGCTGTCTTGATACGGCGGTTCTGATAAGAGAGTGCTCAACTGTAAATACATTTCTACCATGATGCAGTTGCAGCAGCCAAATGGAAATGCACTGTCCCATTATTAAGGCTGAAGGGCAATGCTCTCCACAATGAAGGAAACTATTGTTCGTTGTTCCTGCTTGAGGAAACAGTGTGCTGGTTATTACTGGCAACAAATAGGGGCTGTGTGTGCATGAATGCAGGGAAGTGTTTTACTACAGTAGTCCGTCTGTCACAATTAGATGTGTGTGAAGATGGATTTCTGTGCACGTGCAGAGTAGAGTTATGTGCAGTGCAACACGTTACACTGATGCATCTGTGTGTGTGTGTGTGTGTGTGTGTGTGTGTGTGTGTGTGTGCAGACGTCACAGTGATGTTTCAGATTCCTGCCTTTGTGTCCAGATGCCGTTCCACATGCATGCTCTCTGTCTGGCTCTGTCTTGCTCCCTCTCCATCTTTCAGTCCCTCAGGTTTTGAGTCACAGGCCAGCAGAACAGAGAGGAGGTTCAGCCCCAGTTTCCACAAAAGGTTTCCAGTTAAGAGCTACTGCAGCCGCTCAGGCTCGCTGCGAAAGACAAGCAGTGGAAGCATCGGTGTTCAGTTACCTCTGGAGCTGGCCTACAGAGGGATCCAGTTACTTTTGACAGGTTTAAGACACAAGCTCCACCTCTAATTAGATTTCCAGAGCCTTCAACTTTCCTTTGTTTTTAGCCCTGTAGCTGCAGCCAATTTTATTTTGTTTTGTTTATTGGTTTCTCCTTGTCATCTCCTTGTTCTTCCTCAAAGAGTCTTTGGTCTGGGTGCATCATTATAAAACATTACACCTTCGTAGGTCAAAGTTTTTCTGCATTGGTTTCAAACTGGTAAACATGTTTATGTATTCTGGCATTGGATATGTCACACGGTAACAACATGCACCCATAAAGCACCAAAAGACACAATGTCATCGTGCGTTTACACAATACATTATTCTGACCGGGCTACTTAAAATGGCAATATATGCAAATGGTTAATGATTTGCTTTTGATGCACCTCAGTCAAGTTTTACAAAGCTTTTTCTCATAAAATCAGGGGAGCCACCACGTTTTCCTCTTGGGTATCTGTCTGATTTGCTGTTTGTGAACTGGTCGGAAGGGGGCGGGTCAGGACGAGGAAGTCTGGCTGATCCATAAGCTATGCTGCTAAGTTTCAAGAGGTAGCTCACCGGAGTGGAATGGTTCGCTCCCCTCCACAATGCCGTGTGTTGACAGCCGAGTGCTCGGACAGGGTTAGTGGAATGTCCCCTACAGACTGCGAGCGCAGCCCTTTGTCTAAGCACCAGCGCTCTGCCTCACAGAGGGTTTCTTCTTCTACCTGAAGATGATCTCTGCCTGCACAGGTTCACCATCCAAAAAAAAAGGAGATCTGTTTTTCTGATAACTTGCAACTCCCTCGTGAGCCGCTGGAGTATTACTTTCCTTTCCGTTTAGAGAGCAACAAGCTGCAACTGTTGCCTGTGTGGGTGTTCAGGTTTGGCTGTAACAAATAGTGAGCGCAGTGTGTTCACTCGCTATGTGGCCATTCATTTGTGTCATGTGACTGTTGGTCTTAAAATGTAAAGTGGCAACTTCAAATGCAAATGCAAACTCTTTCTTTTGAATCTGTTTATCTGTTAGATCACAACATTTGATGTTTATCTATTTCTGTTCCTCCACTCTTTGACTTTGCATTATTACAATGAGTCTTCTTTGAGAGAATTTAAAAGAAGGTCTAGTTTCCACCATACAGTCGGAGAAACAGGTTGTTGCCTGGTTACTTTGTTTTGCTGGAAGACTTTGAGTTTTCCGTGCGCTTTGCTTTGCTAAAAATGTACGTTTGCTTTGTCAGTTTATTTCATTAATGCAATAAAATGTCCTTTGTCAATAACCCAGACCTTCTCTTCCCTTCTGTTTGTCTGCAGGTGACCCACATAGAGCTCCTTAGAAGTGACTGTGGGACAGGCAGTTTCCCTCTCAGCCCTGGACCCTCTTCCTGTCCTTAAAGGCAATGATTATCGGCTTAGACACTCTGCACAACTCCACTGTGTGAATGAATCTTTGTCGTAAAGCCGCTGTGCTCTGCCACCCTGTCACCATGAAGAGCAAGTATTCCCAGTACTACAATCGGACTCTGATCCACTCCTACTATGCCTTTGCTAAGAACATGACCACTCAGGAGCTGAATAAACACATTGAGACTAAAAAACAGCTCACCACCCTCAACATTGTCATCGTGGTCCTCTGCACCATCATCATCCTGGAGAATCTGCTGGTCCTAATTGCTGTTTGCCGCAACAAGAAGTTCCACTCTGCCATGTTTTTCTTCATCGGCAACCTGGCATTCTCGGACCTGCTGGCTGGCTCGGCCTACATAGCCAACATTTTTCTATCGGGGTCAAGGACATTTGAGTTGGTGCCTGTGCAGTGGTTCATCCGTGAAGGCACGGCGTTTATTGCTCTGGCAGCTTCGGTTTTCAGCTTGCTGGCGATAGCTATAGAGCGCTATACAGCTATCACCAAGGTCAAGGTGTACGGCTCCACCAAAACTTGCCGGATGTTCCTTTTGATAGGAGCTTGTTGGGTCACCTCCATCCTGCTCGGAGGACTTCCCATCATCGGCTGGAACTGCATCAACAACCTCCCAGAATGCTCAGCCGTTTTGCCACTCTACTCAAAGATATACATCCTCTTTGTTGTTACCATTTTCAGCCTCCTACTACTCTCTATTGTCATCCTCTATGTGAGGATCTATTTGATTGTGCGCTCCAGTCACCAGGAAGCAACCAACTCACCGGCCTATGCACTTTTGAAAACTGTCACTATAGTGCTGGGTGTCTTCATCATGTGCTGGTTGCCTGCTTTTACCATTCTCCTCCTAGATTCATCCTGCAGCATACAATCCTGCCCTATCCTCTCCAATGCAGACATCTTTTTTGGCTTTGCCACTCTGAACTCGGCGCTTAACCCAGTGATCTACACGCTGCGCAGCAAGGACATGAGAAAGGAGTTTCTGCGTGTGTTGTGCTGCTGGGGGGTGCTGCAAAGCGGGCGGCCCTCAGACCGTTGTCTGGTCCCTCTAAAGAGCTCCAGCTCGCTGGAACACTGCACCAACAAACATGAACACCAGACCACACCCATCATGCAAGATTGTACAACTTGTGTCTGATATGGTGCAGACAAATCAGAGTGCGTGTGTGTATGCGAATGTATGTGTGTGTGTGTGTGTGTGTGTGTGTGTGTGTGTGTGTGTGAGAGAGAGAGATAAAGCATGCGTGTGTTATGAGATCAAGTAGAGCGGCTGTGATGAGACGGCGAGATGTTCGAAAAGAATCGAGCACAGCCTGGACTGACATGCCTGGCAAGGCTGCGACACAGCTGTCTGTTGAGACACCTTCTAAATGCCAGACCTTTTCTTATTACAATCACAATTGTGTGAATTCACAATCAGCATTCAGTTGATTCACCCATGCAGTAGGTTTAAAAACACAATGTTTCAAGAGGGAATTTTGTAGGTGAGAACTTTCAGAAATGTGAAAACAGCTTTATCGTGGGTACTCTCATTAATGAATATGGAGTTGCAAACCATTTTCACGTATATTCTCTCTACACATGTAAACCTGCATTATAAGTCAAAAATAGAAACATAATATGCAAAATATAGTCATGGTGAGTTGTTTTGGGCCTTTCAAGAACTGCATCAATGCAAAGCTTGCAAATTAGATTACTTCAGATGTTGTTGTCCTTTTTGTAAGGTTTAACCACAGTACCAGATTACTCTCCTTTAGTGATATGTGTATACATTAGGCCTACAGATTCATTCTTTACAGAGATGCAGGCAGAGATGATCAATTTCACTCAGCACTGCACTCCACAGAAGCCAAATTACCACGAGTGCTCCCTCAACAAAACCAGGGCTATATATTCCCTATATATCCTTGCTTAAACCATTTGATTAACAACAACAAACTTACATAATCTGCATACATTTAATGCATGAAATTCTAATTTATTTGTAAGCGCTGATGTGTATGTTTATATTCCAGCTACAGCTTCCATCACTAACGCCCCTTCCCTCATTTGTCGTCATAATCTGTCCCTCTTGCTTTTACTGTTGTCTTTTGTATCTTAACAGTTTCCGTCGAGGAAGGCCTAATCAGAAAGCACATTTCCTTAAGTGAGTTGGCACTGATTAATCTTACTCAATAACAGCTGTCCAGCAGCTTTGACTAATGGGACTGATGCCTTGACAGTGTTGTAGCAGCAATGTGCCATCTCTGTTTGTGCCTTCCTCATAGGGAATTAGGCTGAATGTATGTATGCATGAAGTGTTTGGGGCATGCGCTCCATTGCTGACAGTATTATTGATCATCATTTTGAATTACCAAGTCATTGACGAGCAGAGAGTGGCATGAACAATTTAGGTCACTCTCACTGTGAAGTCTAAAATAGCTCCATGAACAAGAATTTGTTGTGAACATCCTGGTTTAATTTGCTAGCCATATGCCTTGTGTAACTAAAGATGTAAACACGCCTCAGCTTTCCACAGACCCCACGCAAAATAGTAGAAGATCCGCTTTCAAACGCACAGGGGGGGGGGGGATCTGTCCTCCTGGGAGGTGAGCTTCATCCTCATTCTCTGACATCCTACAACATGCAACTTCCTTCAGTCATAGGAAGTCCTGTTTTTCATTGTCCGGTTCCTGTTGTTCAGGGTTAGACTAACCTTCTTCCTGTAGACACATTTAAAAGTCATCTCTCCCTCAGTGTTTTAATCTTGACTTTTACATTTAGATGACCAAGTAGAAATGGTGAAAAGCACTTTGGCAGCTTCAGTGATGTTTGCTTTCCCCCAGGTTTTTTCAGATGGAGAGGTGTTTTAATCTGTGTACCTATCACTTCATTATATTGCCTGATTTTTTTTTAATGATAAATACATGAATAACTATGTTTGTAAGTATGTATGTATGTATCTTTGTACAGTATGTATGATTTGTGTTATATGAAATGTCTTGTGTGCAATAGCCTTGTGTGTCCAGTAGCACGCTGCCTGTGTTAAATCGGTACAATCTGAAACACTAATGTAGGTACATAACCATTTTGTTAATTGCATTCCCTTTTTATAAAATAAATGAAAAACTGAAAGAATCCGTTTTGTGTGTTTGAGTTTTATTCTGAGCTGTAAACAAAGTTAATTGCAGTGCTATCTGCAGGTCCTGAGATGCCTTCCTTTTGTGCCTACATCTGAGAAGTATTCGAAATGCAGCATTTAATCCAAACATGCTCTGACAAGGTCAGAAAAACACTAGCTTCAACATGAAATCCTGAAATTGTTCATGCAAATGCTGCTTTGCCATTAATCATGGTTCTCTTACCTAATCAAATTGTTCAATTGCTTGAAGGCTAAAACAAAACGGGGCTATAGTGGGAAACTGGGCAGAGGGCAAGGAGGGTGAAAATGGGGTGTGGTGAAGAAGAACATCTATTTGTAAGATAGTTTGTCTGAGGGAAGCATAAAGAGAGGTCCCGATAGAGCATTTCGGGTAAGGGGGAGACTTGGGATAAAGGGAGAGGCTGATTTATAGTGGCCTTGGGAGAGTTAGGCCTGTTTCCTGTCAGATGTCCAGGATTCCTGGGTGGGAACATTGGCTGAATCAACCCCAGGAGGCTGTGCTGCTGGGATGTCTGCCAAGTCTTTCCAGTGCCCTGCAGGATATGACATCAGACTCAGAAACCTGTAGGTGAAGTTGTATACACAAAAACATTTAAGTTAGCACACAAGACAGATGTGGGTTTGTTTCTGCAAAATAGAACAGTTTGGAATACTTTACAATTTATACTAAAACACTAAACATGGACAAATTATTCGATTATGTAAATATAGTACACACACAAAACTGCCACAGTATGGAAAATTGATCACTGCTTAATAAATATAGGTCTATAGATGGAACGTATGTGAGCAAACTGATGGTAAATGTGGCCAGGTTGGATTTGCATGTATAATATGACAAGGAGAAGATTCACACCTGCATAATTTGACATCCCGAAATGGGCGCCCTCCTGTCTTCATGTTACCAGTGACATAGTGCCACCTTGTGGTAAAATGGGCATATCGCTATCCATACTTGAAGGTTGTTGTCTCCATATTCATTTAACTACAAGCCTACAAAATAAAATAATAGAAGTCGCTCAAATATGTATTATATCTACGTATAAAAGGGAATGAAGGGGGAGCCATATATTGCTTATTAGCAAACAATGTTCAGATTGCTTCCGCTTGGTCAGTTGTCTACAACATCTGGCAAACAGTAAGGGTAGGTCGAATTAGTTGTTAATTTAAAGAAAATTATATTTAAAAAATAATAAATACAACAACCTGAAAAACACAATTGTGTTCTCTGCATAATTTGTCATACGAAATGTTTTTCGCATCCAAAAGATGCATTCGGCAGGGAAATATTACGTTTCACGTAGAAAGTGTGTCACCCATGGATCACTGTAGTGGTACAGTCCACAACACCCGGGTTTCCGCGCGAAAAGACGGCCCGCGCGCCCGAATTGCTTATAGCTTCCATTGCAACATACAGCGCACGACAGGCAGTCGCTGTGGAGCCGCGCAGTAGTTGCCAACGGCGGGTCGAAGCATTGTTTTAACGGATTTTAAAGCTATTTTATCCCCTTTGTCTTTTACGTTTAGCTCGCCGTTTACCATGCCATCCAGGACTTCCCTGTCTCTGCCAGAGGATGTCAGGAAAAGGTACGGTAAACGTTGTTAACGTGAGTGCTAACAACGTCCTGATGGTGTAGCATGCATGCAGCTCGTCTTCTTAGTTCAGACGCCACAGCAGTAATACTAGTAAAAACCCGTGTAACTAGCTGCCCTCAACCTGCTTTGGACTTCCCCTGGTTGTCGTGGGCAGGGGGCACCACTTTACCTTTTACTAGCAGCTGCAGCTAGCGTTAGCTTGTTTGCCACTCAACAGCCAGCACTGACGCCACATTAAACATTAGCCTCCTGTTAACGTTAGCCGGTTAGCATCTTTAGCCTGTCAATTGATGGGGAAGCGTGTGGGATTTGGCGCCACTCAGGAAGTTTTGCTATCAATGTTTCTGCTAGCTTGCACAACCTTGGCAGGCAATGCGCTAATAGATGATTAGCGCTCTGCCGCACATTTGTTAGCGTTAACTTACCGTAGCGTTGTTTTGACATGTTCATTGTTCACAGGCTGCAAGTGCTGGATGAAGATGACATTTCAGACGAGGTGGGTTCTATGGCTACTTACTGCACTTGAAAGCATGCAAGTAATCTCTCTAACTGTTACCCCAGCTGCCCACTAATTGTTGTTGCTAATGACTGCTCAGTTTGGGGCTCCAAAGACCATTGAACAGGTTCACGATATACTGTCAAGGCAAAGGGAAGCTCCAGCCTCAATTGGATTTCACTTATCTCACATCTTTAATATTGTCTAGTTCAGTTATAATTTATGGATTTGTATGAAGTCTCTCCATACCCTTAAAAGCAAAGAGATGAGCTGTACAGATAAAAAAAAATCTTCCTAGGGCTGCTTCATGGATTCCCTTGATGTTGCATTTAATTAGTATTTAATATCTTAAACACTGACACTCAAAATTGTCATACAGATATAGTCAGTTTGAATCTTGACGTTGTCATCAATGAGGACATGGATGCAACTTGAGGTGGCTCTCTGATTTTAAAATTTGAATATGCCAGATATCAAATTGAAATGTGTTTAAGGATGTATTGGGTGA
This sequence comes from Gadopsis marmoratus, assembly GCA_036023855.1. Taxonomy (NCBI): domain Eukaryota; kingdom Metazoa; phylum Chordata; class Actinopteri; order Centrarchiformes; family Percichthyidae; genus Gadopsis; species Gadopsis marmoratus. The sequence goes on from JAVQJF010102295.1 coordinate 17,586, forward strand.
CTAGTGTCAAGCAACATTTCTTAATGGTTTACTGACTAGTTGTTTTTTCTTAAATTGCCATTTCAGGATCATGTGAAAGAGAAGCTCAAGTTGGTGCAGGACTTCCTGCATGTTGACGCTCAGGACCAGCTGACCAGCCTGGAGGAAAAGATGAAAACTTCAGAGATCTCAATGGTTAGTGACCTCTTTAAGGTATCCTTACTGATCCTGGAATTTTACGGCTCATTATTTTAACTGTGATGTATGCCGTGTACTTTCCGCAGGAGGTCTACATCTCCAAAGTAAAGGCCTTACTGGGAAAAGAGCTTCATCTTGAAAATTGCACACATGTTGATGGCGTGGAGCAGAATGGAAAGACGAATGGCTTCACAAATGGTTCCCACAAAGATGAGGGCAGTGAAGCTGTAACCATGGACATACAGGAGGAAGAGGAGGCTGTTAAGTCACCAACTGCTCCCAAAGGGAAGGGTGGACGCAAGAGCAAGGCAAACTCTGACACCAAAAGTAAGTTTGCGACTTCTTGGTGTTTATCATGTAACAGCTGCATTCCAAGATTGAGAGGATCCAGAAATTAAATGGTTCAAAACAATAGTATAACAAAAACAAATCTTTTTTTCTTCTTTGTAGAGTCTCCAGCCAGTACCAGGGTTACAAGAAATGCTGGGAAACAGCCAACCATTTTGTCAATGTTCTCTAAAGTGTATGTATGAGTTTTATCTTTTGCCTTAGACCTTATCCATCACATTTTCAGCAAGTAAAAAAAAAAAAAAAAGACCCAACAAAGTTTCCATGTGCAAGTGTCTGTATTTTGTGTTTAAAAAGTAAATCTGTCTTGCAGTCAAAAGCGCAAGTCTGAAGACTTGAATGGAGAAGCTAATAATGGACAAAATGAACTGAAGAAAGAAGAAGCTGATGTTGAGGAGGTGAAGCATTTTTATGTACCAGTGATGTTGAAACATCAAGAGTTGGTGCAATTCTCAAGGTCTGGTGTATAACACTACTTTCAAATCTATTGTAGTCTCGGGAGGAAAAGCGTCTCAAAGTGGATTCAGATGAAAAGTAAGTCTTTTGCCCTCTGAACATTAATGATAGTGATGGAGCGCACACAAGTGAACATACTAATACATTAGTTTTTTTGTTTGTTTTTTAATGCAGTGCTGCTCCAGAAGAATTAAAGAGTGAAATTATTAAAGCAGTTTCTGCTGGAAAGGTATGAATTTAGCCATTCATCTCAGTGTTATAGCTGTAAACATGAATGCTTAGTACTGACACCACCTATATAATCGCTTTTGTTTTAGACTCCACCCCCCAAATGTCCAGACTGCAGACAATACTTGGATGACTCGGATCTCAAGTTCTTTCAGGGGGATCCTGATACTGCGGTGAGAATTTGTCACGTTTGTTCAAGAAGTGCCTTTTTTATAGTGTGTGTTCGTTGTAAAACTGGAGTATATTTTGAGTGGGTTACACTTTGCATGCACCGTTTTCCTATTACTACATACATTTTGTCACAAGAACCGCCTTTTAATTGTCAGTATTGTAGGTTTTAAAATCTGTTATTTTAAGTGTCATCACTTGTATTCAATTTAAGAATGTGAAGCAATTCTGCTCTTCATTTTCAGCTGGATGAACCAGAAATGTTAACAGATGAGCGCCTTTCCCTGTTCGACTCAAATGAGGATGGATTTGAGAGCTATGAGGATCTCCCACAGCACAAGATCACAAACTTCAGGTAAGCAATTCTCCATCAGTCAGTGTTTTAGGTGACACTTCTCTAGTTTAGAGGCACAAACATGTCCTTCTTTGTAGTGTTAAAAGCTTTTTATTGCAGCACCTGAGGTTTTATCAGTTATATTAACTCTCGCGTCTTGCAGTGTGTATGACAAGCATGGCCACCTTTGTCCATTCGACTCCGGACTAATTGAGAAGAACGTGGAGCTCTACTTCAGCTGTGTTGTCAAGCCCATCTATGATGACAACCCTTGCTTGGATGGTGTGTAAACCCACCTTTCAAAAATGGAACCTTGATGTTGCTTGTGTGTTTGTTCTCCCCCCAGTTCTCTTGGCCACTACAACCATGTTTTTTTTTTTTTCTTTTCTTCAGGTGGTGTTCCTGCCAAGAAGCTTGGACCCATCAATGCCTGGTGGATCACTGGTTTTGATGGTGGAGAAAAGGCTTTGATTGGTTTCACTACAGGTAGCAAGGTTTTAAATTTTCTGCTCCATATTTTAATCTATTTTACCCTGTATGATGTGATCATGGTTTATCTATCCTCATTATCCAGCATTTGCTGATTACATCCTGATGCTGCCAAGTGAGGAGTACGGACCCATATTTGCACTGATGCAGGAGAAGATTTATATGAGCAAGATTGTGGTGGAATTCCTCCAGAAGAATCGTGATGCTACTTATGAGGATCTTCTCAACAAGATTGAGGTGAGGGATGTGTGAATGCAACAAACTGTTTCCTGCCAAGTTACCTATTAAAATCATTAACATTGATGGCAATTGAATGTCACAAATTATAAACTAATACAGAAACATCAAGTCAGTTATTTAATAGAAAATTTGAAATGGACAAGTTGTCCCATTTTATCAGATAGCATTGAATCGACTGGTCAATAAATTGGTTTTTGACAAAGACTACCATTAAACAATTGGTGTTTCTAGTAAATGTCAAACATTTGCTGGTTAAAACCTCTGGAATGACAGACAATTTAGACAAAATTTGCAGTTTGAACAGGCCAACTTCTGTTTCTCCTGCCCTCAGACAACTGTGCCACCTGCAGGGCTGAACTTCAACTGCTTCACTGAAGACACACTGCTGCGGCATGCCCAGTTTGTGGTGGAGCAGGTAGAGAGCTACGATGAGGCCGGCGACTCGGATGAGCAGCCCATCATTGTTACTCCCTGCATGAGAGATCTGATCAAGCTTGCAGGAGTCACTCTAGGGAAGAGGTACAGCTGAAAGATGATTAGAATTTGGGTCCTTTCTTACCGTGAAGCGATGTCAGTTGGAAGTAGTCAAAGATCCAAATGCAAACAAATGCATCAGGATTTTGAAGTTATCATTTTAATTTATTTTTTGCTTGTATTTCTGCTCCTCGTTCCTTGTTCTCCCTAATGTCTAACATTCCTCTGACATTTCCTAATGCAGCATGCTGCTGTACTGGTAGGTAGGCCTTGTTGTGAATGCATCCATAGCTTGTATGGTGTTATTGTGACGCATTTAGAAGCTATATGAACAAAAAGTGCATTATACCAGAATTCAGGACAGCTGGATCTTTTATCTTTAATTTTATTTAAATTTTCTTTTGCTTAATATGGTGGTTTATTTTGGTGTATCTGGCATATTTGAATTCTGGGCATATAACATGTATGTTATCTTGGCTGAGTCACAACCGATACCAATTAGAAAAGGTGTGAAGTGAAAATCTGACTCGCTCCAACGCAAGTAACTCGATTTAACGATGGTGAAACTTTACTATTCAAATATGCAAAATTTCTTTCCATTTTGTTCTACATTGTATTCAGGCAAACTCTTCCATTACTTGGGATATGTATACATTAAGAAACAGAATATAAAGTCCAATGGGCTGGAGCGACACCAAAAGGTAATTGCTGCATGAAGATCAATTTCAAACTCGGAAACCACTTCCCTCGCTTTTCATTATCTATTTAAAACTAAGTGACTCATGAAGACAATGCTGTGTTTGTTTGGCGATTCTCAGTTGTTGACCTTGCCAGATTGAAGCACATTCTATAAAACTTTAGCCGTCACTCTGAGCAGGCCCAAATGTTTGGGAAGGACTTCATTGGTCGGTTGCATCTAAAGTAAACTCTGCATTGTACAGTTTTGCTGTCTGTTTGGTTTTGTTTGCTTGTTTCTTATGTTGCATGGCCTGATGCTGTGGTGTGTTGACGGCCAGGGCTTTCATAATGCCATTGCTCCACAAATCAGGTATTTGTGCCAAGCCAAATGGACCTTCCCTCTGAACACAAACTTTATTCTATTGACAGGAGAGCTGCCAGAAGACAGGCCATTCGTCACCCAACAAAGATAGAGAAGGACAGTAAGGGACCAACTAAAGCGACCACTACCAAGCTGGTGTATCAGATCTTTGATACCTTCTTCTCGGATCAGATAGAGCAGAGCGATAAAGAGAGCAGTGGGATCAAACGACAGCGCTGTGGCGTATGCGAGGTGAATGGTCATGAAAGTGCCTTGTGTGCATTTGATTTGCATTCTCTGTAATTCTTAAGGGTTTAATTCTATACATTTTCTTTGTCTTCAGGTTTGCCAGTCTCCTGATTGTGGCAAGTGTGCAGCTTGCAAGGACATGATCAAATTTGGAGGAAGTGGCAAAAGCAAGCAGGCTTGTAAGCAGAGAAGGTGAGCAAGTATCTGAGCATTTCAGTCTATATATATTTCTTTAAGCTGCAACCTTCTGAATGTATGCTGGCAAAGGCTTTGTGGTCCAAGTGTCTGTTTAGTTGATTTGTGTGAAATAAACACCTGCACCTAGTAACAACCTTTTTTAATGTATAAAAAGACAAGGACACGGTGTGGTTAATTCGTGTACTGCTGCGATGTGGGAATTTCTCCCTGGCAGGGACAAATAAGTCTAACGTTCAAGAGTTATAGTCATGTTCTGTGACGAGGAGATGATACGTTTGTCTATGGTCCTTAATTCCTCATTTGCAAACATGCATATTTCTATTTAGATGTCCAAACCTTGCAGTGAAGGAGGCTGAAGATGATGAGAACATTGAAGAGGAAGATGTTCCAGTGGAGAAGGCAAAAAAGGTGTCTCATGCTAAGAGGAAGAAGCAGACCCAATGCAAACTGACATGGATTGGGGAGGCTGTTCAGGTATTTTTATTTATATATATATATATATTTATTTTTTTCGCCTCGTCCTTGGTGGTTACAGTGTTTTCCTGTTTATGCACGAGAACCCAGCAGGGTGTGTAAATACAAAATGTCTTCAACCCCCTTCAGACTGAGGGGAAGAAGCAGTACTACAGGAAGGTCTGTGTGAATGATGAAGTGCTGGAGGTGGGAGACTGTGTCTCAGTTTCTTCAGAGGATCCAACTACTCCTCTGTATCTGGCAAGGTGTGACATTTTTAGAGTCTTTGATAACATTTTGACACTGTTTTGTATGAATCTAATGATGTATTCCTTCTCAGGATCACATCACTGTGGGAGGACAGCAATGGAAAGATGTTCCATGCCCACTGGTTCCTTCGTGGGATTCACACAGTGCTAGGAGAGTCTTCTGATCCACTGGAGCTCGTCATTGTGGATGAGTGTGAAGGCATGCTTCTCAATTATGTGCAAGGCAAAGTTAACGTCACGTATAAGGCCCCATCTAACAACTGGTTTATGGAGGTACGTTCATTTGCATTTATTATACTTTTCCTTTTTTTTAATCTTTATCTCAGTGACTTACTTTTGTATTTTAGGGTGGCATTGATGTTGACATCAAGGTGATTGAGGATGATGGGAAGAGTTTCTTCTATCAGTTCTGGTACGACACAGAGTTTGCCCGCTTTGAGACACCTCCTAAAACCACTCCATCAGAAGACTGCAAGTTCACGTAAGCATCATAAACCTGTGTTTCTACTGCTCCTGTGTGTGGTTGTTGTTTTTTTTGTTTTTTTACTGTGTTGTGGATATCTCCCCTTTTGCTTTAAGGTTCTGTGGCAGCTGTACTAGAACTAAAGAGAGAGAGGAACAGGAAATGCCTCGTGCATCTGAACCCCTGGTGGACAAAGACAACGACTCCAAGGCTCTGTATGCTCTGGCCTGCTTTAAGGGGCAGCAGTTCAGGGTGGGAGATGGTGTCTACCTGCCTCCTGAGGCTTTTAATTTTAGGTAGGGAACGTAATTAATTTTCTCCTCATTGTGCAAATGAGTAAATTACAAAATGTGAGTCACTGCCTCTGTTCATGCCTTTCAGCTTGAAGCCAGCTAGTCCAGTGAAGCGCTCCCATAGGAAAGAAGACGTGGATGAGGATGTGTATCCAGAATATTACAGGAAGTCCTCAGACTACATCAAGGGGTCAAATCTGGACGCTCCAGAGCCCTTCCGCATCGGGCGCATCAAGGAGATCTTCTGTCATAAGCGTAGCAACGGGAAACCCGACAGCTTAGAGGTCAAACTGCGACTCTACAAGTTCTACAGGTAAAATACTTTGCATTTGAATTGGTTGTCATTTAGGGTTTTGTCTGTAAGAAGCGTTTGTTCAGAATTAACTGGCTTGTCTTATTTCTCAGGCCTGAGAACACTCACAAAGGCGTCAAAGCCAGTTACCACACAGACATCAATCAGCTGTACTGGAGTGATGAGGAAGTGACTGTTAGCATGGCAGAGGTGCTTGGACGCTGTAAAGTAGAATATGGGGAAGACCTGAATGAATCAGTCCAGGACTATTCCAGTGGTGGACCTGACCGCTTCTATTTCCTGGAGGTACAGTTGTTAATACTTTACATCTGCAGTCATTTCAGAATAGGCAATTGATCGCGTGATCTGCAAAATTGCACATCTTTAACAGCTAACATCTGCATGCAGTTGGTCACACTACATAGAGAAAAATTATAAAGCCACAGTAATGGATTCACTGTATATGCTGGACAAAGGTCTCGTGCTAATTGTCTGATATGAAAAATCTATGGTGGTGATCCAATTTTGAGTTAAATTGGAAAGAATTTCTTTCCAGTTAGGAAACAATAATGGCCATATTTAAACCTTCATTGTAGTTTACATGTTCTTATTCATATTCCTCTTACAGGCCTATAACGCAAAATCAAAAAGTTTTGAAGACCCTCCAAATCATGCTCGCTCTGTTGTTCAGAAAGGCAAAGGAAAGGGCAAAGGGAAAGGTGAAAATGCAAGTTGCAACAAGTTTCTTAATCTAAAATTGGTTTTAGGCTCACTGAAATTCTAAGCCAGTTGTCTTTCTCTACAAGGTAAAGGCAAAGGAAAGGCATCAGTTTCACAAGAACTGCAGGACTCTCAAAATGAACCAGAGACACTCAAAGTGCCCAAATATCGCACACTTGACGTGTTCTCTGGCTGCGGGGGACTTTCTGAAGGCTTCCATCAGGCTGGTAAAATGTTTGTTCTGTGACGTACATGAAATATGTCCTCAGATCCACACATGTTGACATACATGGACGTATGAACAACTGCAGCTTTATTTTTCAATGCAATGGTGAGAACATGACTGCTGGTTGCCTTCAGGTATCTCTGAGACTCTGTGGGCCATAGAGATGTGGGAGCCTGCAGCTCAGGCCTTCAGGCTCAACAACCCTGGTACCACAGTGTTCACCGAGGACTGCAACACATTGCTGAAATTGGTCATGTCGGGAGAGAAGACCAATTCTCTCGGCCAGAAGCTGCCTCAGAAGGGTGACGTGGAGATGCTGTGTGGAGGACCTCCTTGCCAAGGCTTCAGTGGGATGAACCGCTTCAACTCTCGCACTTATTCCGCATTCAAGAATTCACTTGTGGTCTCCTATCTCAGGTCAGTGTCTGTAACAATGAATTCTCATGTTGACCCTTTTTCCTGCAGTATAGACCGTACAGTCCTTAAGTGCACATTTTAAAATGAGGTTTTTCTCTCTTGCAGTTACTGTGACTACTACAGACCCAAGTTCTTCCTGCTTGAGAATGTGAGGAACTTCGTCTCATTCAAAAGCTCCATGGTCCTGAAGCTGACTCTACGCTGTCTTGTGTGCATGGGCTACCAGTGTACTTTTGGTGTCCTTCAGGTGCGTTTGACTATACTGACTTTTGACTTTCCAGTCTGGCCAATATTTAATTAAAAAACAAAAGCCAAATCTGACTTTTTTTTAAATTAATGTCAAATTATCATTTAATAATCAAGTTATTAAATTTAAACTCTCAAATGTCTAAAATGTGAGGATGCCAGCTGAATATAACTGGTAGTCTTCCAGTACTTGATTACTATGTGATTTTTACCAGTGACTTATTTCCCATCTCAGGATATTTGGGGAATATTCAGTCATACATGCCAGTATTTTTATGATGACTGAAGCCAGCTTTACTGGACCACTAACATGTTCAATGCTGCCCATCTCATCAGGCTGGTCAGTACGGTGTTGCTCAGACCCGCCGCAGGGCGATCATCCTGGCTGCTGCTCCTGGAGAGGAGCTGCCTCGTTACCCTGAGCCTCTGCATGTGTTTGCTCCCAGAGCTTGTTCTCTGAGTGTGGTGGTGGATGAGAGGAAATACGTCAGCAATGTCACACGGTACCATTTATTGATCAATGATCTGTACAGCTCCTCAACTTGATCATTCAGTGCCTCTGTGTGACCATCCGCTAGATTAAATGTTCTGTCTTCAACAGAGGTAATGGCGGAATCTACAGAACCATCACTGTCAGAGACACCATGTCTGACCTGCCAGAGATTCGCAATGGTGCGGCTGCGTTGGAGATATCCTACAACGGGGAGCCTCAGTCTTGGTTCCAGAGGCAGATCAGAGGCACACAGTACCAGCCAATCCTCAGAGATCATATCTGCAAGGTGAGCTGTCTCTTGCGTGCACTTTTTGTCTTTGTAGTAACATTAATATGATGTAGATTAACTGTGTTAATGTAGGCTTGTAATGTGATCACTTCTGATGGTAAAATCTGAGTTTATAACCAAAGATCTTTGTCCTCAGGACATGAGTGCTCTGGTTGAAGGTCGGATGCGTCACATCCCCTTGGCTCCAGGCTCTGACTGGAGGGATCTGCCCAACATTGAGGTTCGGTTGAGAGATGGCACCATGACCAAGAAACTGCGTTACACACACCCTGATAAAAAGAATGGACGCAGCAGCACTGGTGCACTCAGAGGTGTTTGCACTTGTGCAGGAGGTATGTAGGCCTAGTTTTCTATTCTGAGTAATGGAAATTCTAGAACTTACATTTCTAGTGTGCAGACATCTGATTATTTGTTTTTAGGGAAGCCATGCGACCCTGCAGACAGACAGTTTAACACCCTGATCCCTTGGTGTCTGCCCCACACTGGGAACCGCCACAATCACTGGGCTGGACTCTACGGGAGACTGGAGTGGGACGGCTTCTTCAGCACAACTGTCACCAACCCTGAACCCATGGGCAAGCAGGTACATGAACCGTTTAAAATGAGTTTGAATAAAACCACTTTTAGCAACAATGTTTCAAAATGTGCATAAGAGTGCTTGGGGCCCATTCTTGGTACCATACTGTGAAACACCCCTCTTTTATGTCTAATTTGTATAGGAAAAACAAGTTTAAATTATCCTCCTTATGACAGTGTTTAAAAGTCCTCCGGTAACCCACATTTCAGGAGATGTTTGAAATGTCTAATGTCATATCAATTGACTTGTGGTTTGGTTAGAAAAATACACTAAGACAGCAATTGAGTCAATGCCTTCAAGACCTGTTACAGATTTTCTGCCTTTTGAATCTTAATCCGAGCGTTTTAATTTCAGGGCCGTGTCCTGCATCCTGAGCAGCACAGAGTGGTCAGTGTGAGAGAGTGTTCACGCTCTCAGGGATTCCCTGACACTTACCGCTTCTTTGGAAACATCTTGGACAAACACAGACAGGTAAAATCCTGGCTTTATCTTTTGGCTGCAAATTACACTGGCAGCATCACTGTTTTGTATCTCTGAAATTTGGATGGTGTTGGCATCTGTCCTGATTGTTGGAAGTTGCTATGATCTATATTTTTAAAAACGATTGCTAAAATTACTATTTAATGCGAGGTCACACTGAGTGAGAAACCCACAAACAATTATGACCCAACTTTGCAGTTCCCTCTGTTTCTACTGAGCTTTCTAACACCCTTCAGGTCATTGTGAAATTGCGGCAGCAAAACCAAACCAGTTAGGTTGACTCTCACCACTTTCATAGCAGTTATTGGCCGCAGCAGGCAGCCATTTTCAGTGAAAACCATTTTTGCTTCCTGCCCAGCACCAAATGGCAGAGAGTCCATATAAATACTCATGTTGCTCCATGTCTGTTAATGTGTAAATAAGCAACCGTTTGAGTGTTTATAGCTTGTTTCTGCTGTCCTCAAGTGGCCAAAGATTTTACTGCAGGTGTAAACAAGCAATTCCAACATGGCTTTTATATATAAATTTGAAGGATATTGTTCAAATGACAGTTAACATTTGTAATCTCTATCAGCTTTATGCCAACACAGATCATGTAATTTGTGTGCATAAAGTGCAGTAGCACAGGCACGCCAGTTAGCTCCTCACACACCAGTGTGTAGCTTTTGGTGCAGGGGCCTAGGCTTTGTGGTCACGCTGGCCACTCTCGGGCAGCACACCGTAAACTTTCTGCAGAATTTTCTAGTTACTACTTCCTATTTCTGCCAGGTTGGAAATGCTGTGCCTCCTCCACTCTCCAGGGCCATAGGGCTGGAGATTAAGAAGTGTGTCATGGGGAGAATTAAGGAAGAAAAAGCATCAGGTGACTAATCTGTCTGAATTATACCTTTCCTGATCGACATTCCACACTTGAAATATGCATATTCCTCATACAAAGGTGTTTGGTTCTCATCCCTTCAGAGAATGTCAAACAGGAGAAGATGGAGGTCTCCGATTAGTCCCGGGTTCCCTTCCAGCAACAATCTGTTAAACACATCCTGATGCCAATGTGTCAGGCAATCATTTCTTTTAAATAAGCTGGCATTCAACTGTGTCACTAAGTGGCCACCATGGACATTCTGTGCGGTGCCATTCCATGTTTTACATTTTAAATGTGCTTTTAATCTTGTTCGGAAATGTTCATCTAATGTGGGTTAAACTGTAGTTTTTATATGTAATGTTTCAAATAAAGCTCTTATGAAATTGATCAGAGCTGCAAAAGGTCATTAATTTCTGATAACTGTTTCAAATCCACGTTTTCACCAGCAATTTGATTGTAATGTGGGGAGAAAAGCAACTGTAACAACCTACTTGACTGATATGACTACACATTTCAACCAGAAAGCAGTTTTCAGACTTAATGTAGCTACTCTTTTGGCCATTGTGTGGTTACAAATTGACTGTTTACTGATAAACATAACCTTTCAAATCTGATTTTGTCAGGTAAATACACAGGTGATTTTATGGTCCTTCGATGCAGTCGAAGAATTTGCACACATCTGACTTTCTCCCAAGTGTGGCTCGAGTTATTTCAATGTGCCATTCCTGCATTTAAGACCTTTTAGTCCCTCAATAGGGAAATTAGTTACAGCAGCAAAGGTGATTGTGCAAAACAGCAATATATTTAAGTAGTATCTTACATCTGTATGTAAAGTGCTCCATTTGATATTTGGCACTTTGGTCTTATGACTTAAATATGTTTCGTCACAAAATGTACACTAGAGAAAAATGACGAGGTTGAAATATTGATTCTTTATTTAGGTAACAGCCATATTTTACCACAACAATAAAATCTGGCATCATCCTCATGTTCTAATGGATTCCTCAGTTGTTAGACGGTCTGCAAAGAGAGTTAAATATGGTTGGCAGCAAGAATAAATAACATGCTTTAACCCTTAATTGGCAAAATTGACTGTCACTTACTTGGCCCATTCAACATTGAGAATAAGATGATCATATCCAAATCCTGACACTCCTGCGATGGCTCTGGATGCATCCTCCCGACGGTGGAAACTGATAAATGCAAATCCCTGCAGGAAGCAAAGTAAGCAGTTGATGAATGAAACAACTGGATCATGCTGTGCTTCTGGTCAACATCAATTGTACCACAATTCCTAAACATATTTTAACAGATGCGAAAAGCAGCTGAGGATTAAACTAGTCAATATATCATGCACTGTCTACAATCTATAGACACCTGCTTTAATAATTCCTCTCTACTCAGCTGACCTTTGACTGTCCAGTGTTCTTGTCCTTGGCCAGATAGATCCTCGAGATGGAACCAAATGGTCTGAAGAGCTCCTGCAAGTCTGTCTCACGGGTGTCCTCAGACAGATTGGTCACACGAATAGTGGCATTGTCATCAGCTGACAGATGAAAAACATATGCCGTTACTACTAAGCACAGTTCTTGCAGCTAGACAATGACTCAAATATTGAATGGGTGCATAGAGAGAAAAAGAAGAGCTACTTACACCCACCTCGGCGATTCGGCTGCATGGACTCCCCTCTTCGCGTCCCCCCATCCCTCAGGCTCGGGGGCACATACTTCCCAGTCTTGCTCTGCGCAGGCTGTACAGGCTCTGGCTCTGCTGGTAAAAGAAAAAACAGGCCAGATCTGTCATAACTTTAGTAACAGCAAAGTACCAAGTCTAACAGTGGATCTCAAAATCAGATGGTATGTATGGTGTGCTGATGGTACCAGAGCCAGCAGGCTTATCCTTGTCTCCGGTTGAAAGCCCAAGCTGTTCAGCCAGCTCCTTCTGCATGGGGCCCAGGGTGTCCTTGTATGGACAGCGGGTGGTCCAATGGTCCCCTTTGCAAATACGACAAGACACAATCTTCTGTCCTTTCAGTTTGTTCATGGGATCCTCATCCTGGTCTTGGGCATTCAAGTCCTGCAAGAAGTAACATGAGTTATTTAGTAACAAGTTAAACTGAGTAAATTATAGGCCAATACCACAGTTAAAGCAGGTTTACATGCATTACGTGGACTGCTACACATCACCGGGCAGCAGTACAAACTGTTAAAGCTCACAATGGATGCTCACTTCTTTGCTGGAAATGAACGTCATGAAGACATCGTCACTGACTGTGGTGGTGGCAACATTAGGACCTGGTGCATCAAACTCAGAGTTGCCAAATTTCTTCCAGTTCTAAAATGAGAAAACAATATACTACATGACACCTGACTTCATGCAAAGTCATCAAAGTGAATGCAGCTTCAACTAAATTTAATTTAAAAGCAGACCTTTCTCCTGGCAACAGCTTTTGAGGCTTTTCTTGTCTCGATCTTGAAGATGCGCACAATCTAGAGGACAAAGGGCAGCAGAAGTAAAACCTTTTGTAGTCAACATGCCTTACAAACTACTGTGGTACTAACATGTAGAAACACCACGAAGCATACAGTCTAATCAAAGCTCCAGTGAGTGAAACCTCAAGTGTTGCTATTAAGTGGTTATGATTATCAACAAACATTAAGTGGCAGAGGACCTGTGATATACAGACCAATGAATGACAGCAAAAAAAAAAACTAATGAATGCATTTGTACCACAATGTTGGTCTCCCAGTACAGGTACATTTACGCTGAAATGAAAGCTGTTTTCTCTACCTGTGAGAGCAGCCACAGGAAGTGCACCCATGAAGTGACTCCATATACAAAACAAACATGTGCCTTAATAAAACTCAAATTACCTTGGACTTCTTTCCATCATCATCGATTTTATATTCGGTGATAGTTTTTATATTTCCTTTGATGGTTTCCTTGGGGGATGGTAGTGTGCCTAACAAAAGGATATGAAGTAGACTTTAGGAATTAAGTCAGAAAGGCAAAGAAAGTGATTTTCCTGCGCTCGAGATAACGCCCAATACGCCTTTTCCACTAAGCACATTTTTCATGCTTCAATACAAATAACAGTAGAAATAAGTTCATTTGTCCATTCACATTTTACTATTCTATACCGTCAAAACTGTCAACGGAGCAGCCCCAGAATTTCTTAAGATTCGAATTAAGTTGGTCCAAGAATAATTTTAACGCCCAAATTAAAAAGTGTACCGTTACGTGTGTGAATACATAAGTATTTTACTTTCGTTAGCCACGTATTACGTTTACAAAGCCAGCAACATAGCTAGTTAACTTGCTAGCGCTAAGCTTGCTAGCGTTTAGCTTCCTTAACGTTACAAGTGAACGACACTGCCTACGTCACTATCCACAGGCCACAGTATATGTCGGTAACATATTTCATCAATAAATCGCTCATTTATGTCAGTCACTCAAACGTAAGACTTGCGCCTTAAAAAGATTAGGTGTCCAAAACGCCTCAGGTGAGTATTTTATTTTAACTCGAGCATTACACCCGACAGCCACGTGGAACTCAAAAGACTACAAGAGATGTGCTAGCATTAGCTAACTACGCTAACCCGCTCTTTACCTTCATCTCCTTCCTCCTCGACTTGGTCTGCCCAGCTGGGCTTTGAGCTGGAAGGGAGAGAGTTATAGGCAACATTACATCGACGAATGATCCCGAAATACGAGCAGAAATCACTACAAGCATATAATAGTACTCACTCGTCGTATTCAATCGACGGCATCCTCTCAGCTAGCTTAGCTTCAGGACCAAAAAAAAAAGGCGAGCGGCTGAAACGCCACTCCGCACTTCCGGGACTTTAACGTCGCAATAAAAGTACTACTTTGTTTAACCTTTAGCTTCATAATAAGAGTCATGTATTCTGTTTTAACCATTGGTTTCAAACGCTGGTGAAAAAAATAATGTGTAATCATATATGATATTTTTTATATATATATATATATAGTATATACAGTATATATATATATATTATTTTTTTAACTTTCTATTGTTTGCATGCTACACTCAGTCACTATACTGTATATTGCAGTTTTGCACTCTCACCTTTGCTGCTGTAACAGTGCAGTTTCCCCACTGAGGGACTAATAAAGGTTCATCTTATTGTAGCTTTATATTACGGTGAAAATGGCCGACATTGTAGTGCTTCAATGTTTGACATATGATGATAAAGGAAATGTGACACAGCACAAATTTTTTTTTCCTTGTCTGAAAAGACAGAACTAAGATAAGGCTTGTGGTTTTCACGTCTTTCTTAACTCTTCAGGAAGATAAAAAAAAAATATTTCTGCTGCACAAAATTGTTTAGTATTTTCTGCAATATTTCAATATTTATAGACAAAATCTTCAGAATAGTGCAGAGGTCCTTCCTCTGCATTATTCTGCTGTGGCTTTTGGATCATAATCACAACTTTGTCAGTAGATATAGAATTACAATTCTCCAATCTCACTTTTCTTTCTGACATGGTGAAAACCTATTCAGACAGGAAGTCAATGAGGAGGAAGACAATCAGAGGCATTTACAACAGCAAAGACATCTTTATTACAGATGGTTAATGTTAGTTAGCACAACAATAGCTCTCAGTAGTAACAAAAACAAGATACGGAATTATAGCAAGATCTCCTGCATAAAAAAAAAAGAAACAAAAGCAGCTCTACTTCCTCGACACTCCCCTGTTGTTGTCCTCTGGGCTCTTGCCACAACAAGCCACTCTTATACTATCAAACACAGCCATGTAAAGGATTGGATGGACACACATGTTCAGAGCCGCTAGTCCCTTGGACACTTGGTACATCTCGCTGACCCAACAGGTATGGCTATGTTTCCAGATTTGCAGATACAAGCGATAGCTCTGAAATATGTGGTAGGGCACAAAGGAAATGGCATACAGCACAAGCACTGATGTGACCAACAGGGCTACCTTGTGTTTCTCCAGTGTGGTTATATTGGCGTTTTTCCACACCACCCGAATCACTACACAGTAAGACGTGAAAGTTACCAGGAAGGGAACAAGACACCCAAACACAGCCAGGAACATTTTGTAAGTGAAGTGAGGGATTTTCTGAGTCTCTTCGCAGAAGGACACGCACATAGTGTTGTTATTGGGCCCATTATGGCAAATGGAGGCAAATTTCAACACAGGGCAGGAGATGGCTCCCACAACGATCCAGATGATGACACTAATGACCTTGACGTGGCCAGGCTTTACATGGGATCGGGTAAAGAAGGGACACACGATGGCCACACATCGGTTCACACTTATCGCCATGATGAAGAAGATGCTCGCATATAGGTTGCAGGTGAAAAGAAACCTCTCGATTTTACACGCAGTGCCACCAAATATCCAGTGTTTGTGCATTGAGTAGTAGACAACCAGCAAGGGCAGGGTCAGGACGTACAGCAGGTCACTGATCGCAAGGTTGCACGACAGGACAACGCCGGTGTGCCAGTTCCTTCTCTCTCTGACCACCAGTAGCATCAGAGCGAACAGGTTTCCTGCCAGGGCCACAATGAACTCAACCCCGTACACCGAGGGCAGCAGGGCTATTTGTAAGCTGTCACAGTTGGAATTATTCTGCTCCATCTTGCTTTCAGCTGAAGGTTATTTTGTTATTTAGCTGCTGTCACACCGTCTGTTCAATATCTGTAACGTGAAGCACGTCAGTTCATTAAATTCCATCACGTCGCGTTCATTTTGACACAAGGACAGATCATATTTGGTTTCTGTAGTTATGGGAAGTGGGGAAACAAGGAGATGCATTCATTTGAAAAATAAAGAAAGGGCCGATAAAGTATAAGCCTATATTGTTAAATATTAGAAACAGAGACTTTATTTAATAAGACGTAAAGCAGAAATGATGTTAACTTCCACTTACCGAGCGGCAGGTTTGCTGTGTGTCTGAGGTGGTTTATATCATCCCCTGTGTGTTATATAAAGAAGGTGTGAGAAGCCCCCATGATTATATTCCGCTGAGAAATGTGAGTGAGAAGTCAAAGACTTCCTCCTGCCCGCAGCCTGCATTTCGCAATTTGAAGAAGCAAATTTATGACCGCAGTGCCACATGTCTTTGCAAAAGAAATTGGTCACAATGGTCACAGTTTTAGTGGTAGTCATAGAAATGATTAAGTGTAATTTCTTGTAAAGGGTGGTCCTATTTCACAGCGTGTGTAAGAAAGTACTGCCAGCAGCAGTGAAAGCCTCTTGATCTCATTAAAAAACAAAAAAAAACAAATGTATGCTTGTACACATAAAACATAACTTTAAACAACAAGATAATACGTCTTGTCGTTTATTTCTTAATGAGAACTGGACAGAGACAGAGACAGAAAGCACGTTACAGCATAACCCGGTTTGAAGAAAACAGTTATGTTTTTTCTTTTAGTCCTTTTAACTTCCTGCTTTGGGTTAAACGTATAACTTTCTAATGTTTCTGTGCCCATAAAGTTGCCGAAGCCTCGGGAGACTGTACTGGACTTTAAAGAGCAGAATTCTGGACATAGTTTTGAGTTCGACTTCCCTACATTCTGTTGGAACACGACAACATTTGTCGCGGGGTACAGATACAGACCAAATATAAAATTAGCACTAATCCGGAAAGTAAACGCCAGACACTCGTTTATCCTCTAAAACGCACGTGAGATACTTTTGTTACCGGTCAGACCGGACCCGCTGACCGTTAGATGACCGTTAGATGGCCACTCACTCTGCATGAATAAAAACCGAGAACAGGCTTCCGTTTATCATCTTCGTCTTTTAGTTCTTAAACTACTTCTGTTCAAGTGTCCGAACTGCACTTTACCGGGGAGTTTCCGTGTCTGAGAGAGACCATAGAAACCAGGCGTCCGTTAGTATTTAGCACATTCTTAAACACCGACTTGAGAGATTTCGTAGCGTTTGTACTTACATCCGTCTCGGCGGCATGAGGAGGAGAAAATGTGAAGTCTCTGGGCGTGGTTAAACTCGTATTTTGGGCTCACGAGGCTCCCATACCTGTCGAGCACAGTCTTAAAATTCCAAGGAACAGAGCCACAATTGTTCTTCAGCAATCTACACCGTCGCGAGAAACGCAAAACCATCGTTTATTAACGGATTTGTTGACGTCCCATCAATGTTTTCCCCTCAGATGGGTTTTAAATGCACAGCCTCAGGTTGGACAGGAACGTGTTAGTTTGCAGAGAAATCGCAAAAGAACCAACGTCTCGAAATCAGTTTCTGCAACAAACTCCAGACAGGTGAATTACACAACATGCAGCCTGTTTGTGGTCCTGTTGGGTTTCACAAACATATCTGGAAGTTGTTGAAGATGGTGGTTAAGGAGGTTAAAAAAGCACCATATAACATCCATTTAAGAACAACCTGAAATTGTCTCATGACTCCTATACAAGAATCCAGTCACCCACCAACTTTTTTTTTTTTTTTTTTAAACCATTTTATTGAAGTACATTTTCAACATTAGTTCTTGGTGTGAAAATAAACCACTTTTATCCTCCTCTGTCACTCCGCTGATTTCCAGCAATAAACACTTTCACAAGTAACCATCGGCTCGCTGCCGAGGCTTCGATGGCAGATGGATGCTGGCTGTCATCTGGTGCTCCAGCGTAATAACACCTTCAAAGTCCAAGTCCAGGTAGAAAAAGGTTCAGCCTTTTCCCTTCCTCTGTCTGAAGCCTTGCTTCGCTCCTGCACCTTTCTTCTTGAAGGCTGACTTGCCTTTCTGACCTCTAGAGTTAAATTGTTTGTCTTTATTTTTCTTTCCACTAAATGTTCTGTTCCCTTCAAATTTCTTCTTCCCACCAAATTTCTTCTCCCTGTCGCCAGCTTTTTTTGCTCCCACAGTCTTTCCTCCAGGCCTCATTTTCTTTCCCAGCGGTTTCTCCCCGTCCCTCTTCCATCCTTTTCCTGGTTTGTCTCTGTGTTGTCCTCCTGGACCGCTTCTCCTTGGTGATTTTGCATCTCTGTCTTTCCTTGGTGGTTTACCAGGGGACATCTTCCTCTTCTTGTCAGGTCCATGAGTCTTATCTGAGCCATGCCTCCTCTTCTTGGTACTGGGGAACATGTCTGCACAACAAAACAACGTGTTGGTCAAGAAACGCATTCAAAACAAAACCCAAGTGCCAATGGTTATTAAGCACACTAGTGTTATCCACCTTCATCTGGCTCCTCTCCTACAGCCTGTCTGTAGTACTCCACCTCATCATCAGATTCAACAGCAGCTGTCTGGTCGTCCTGCATCCCGGGATCCTCCACCTCGCTGTCCTCTTCAGCCTCAGAGCGTTTCCTCTTAATGCCTTCCAGGCTCTTTTTTCTGTTAGGAGGGAAAAACATTTTACAACTCAACCAGAAAAAAAAATTTAAAAAAAATATGTATATATACACATGGTAGAAGGGTCCAATCATCTACACGGTTAAATTACTTGTTCTCCGCTTGTTTCTCTTTCTTCTGAGTGACATTCTGCTCCTGCTTTTTGCGCCGACCCTCTCTCTCTTTTAGCTGGGCCTCCTTCCTGCTCAGGATCTCCTGGATTTCCTCCTCCGTTTTGGAGACTGACATAACATAGAACAATTTCCAATTACAAGACGATCTGCACCAGGTTCACGTTAAAAAACTAGGTCATCGTTAGATGCATCAGTAAGCGTTTACTTTTAGAGAGAAATCATAGAATTCATATGAATTTTCTTCATCATGCACACCAGAGTAAAACAAGAATGATAAACTAGTAGGAACCGGTGTGCACTCACTAATGCTGTGGTAAAGGACGTTCCCCTCTCCCATGCCTTCTTGTATCTTCATCAGTTGCAGTGTCATGCGAGGACCAATCTGAGGACATCACAGTGCAACAATTTAGGTGCCATCCAAGCGTCGGCATCACTGGCTGTATTCGAAACTGCCCACAACTAACAGCAGTACGCACGGATTTCTCCAAAATCTCGCATCTAGTATGCAAACAAAGCATAATCTGCAGCATGCCAAAAATACCCAGATGTCGTAGTGATTCCGGAAAAATCTCCAGTATGCATCGGGACCAGTGTACCTCACCTACTGTGTCCCACAATGCAAAGCGCTGGTGGTGGTTTGCCATTAGCGGTGCTACTGTTTACTTCCGCTTCCCAACTCGCTCAGCACACTCACCTCGGTCAGGCGGACAGCACTCTGCTGCGACGCCATGTTGCCTCGGCCGGAGTAGACCTGCGGGAGTTCAGTTATGTTGTGCTCCCCATCTTGTTCTGCTTCACTTTCTGAAAGGTTCGCCCCTCTGAGAGCACAGAATAGTTCATCAGATACTACAGCACATCATTAATGGCTGCAGAAGACACATATAAGAACCTTACTTCATCAGGAGCTCACTGATATCCTCAAACTTGCTCATGTTGGGGAACTTCTCCTGCATCAGCTTCTTGACTCCACGGCTCATACCCACAGGGACGACCTTCAGGCTGCTGCAGGTTGGGAACATGATCAAGAGGGTCAGCGTGACATTTAAAAAAAATCAATAACTTAAAGCTATCTGGTTATTGTGTGGAGGCCCATCAGTGCGTTTACTTTGAACATACATCACTGGACAGTCAAGTCATGATCTGTCATCATCTGAGCTCAACCACCACTGTTTCACTGAAAATTACATGTGTGTGTAGGGCGGAGTGACGTGGCCTGAACATTAGTTATTTATGAAATCTCAATCTTTTGGAGGTTTGTTTTCTTCTTCACAAACTAAGTAACATTGTTGACATCATTTTAACATTTGAAGGCAGCAATCAAACAAGAACAACATGGCTTCCAGGGCTGCATTTATGAGATACAAATCAGATGTTCAACTTGGACATTTCACACATCTGGCAAAACTGTAAATTAGAATTAATCCAGTCCATTTGGTTTCTCACCCAGCCTGAAATCTCTGTACTTTGTCATGAAAGAGCAGCTTCCCTTAGTGCAGGTATGCAGCTGTGAGGCTCTTTGCAAACAAGCTTATACAAAACACTTGGAAAACAATGACTCGTTTACTGTTGGAGAAAATAATTTTACTTACTAATGTCGAAATTCAATTTCCTGGGACGCCGGGTTGTAATTGAGCAGCACACACCTCTTGATGTTATTGAGGCTCACCTGGAAGGCAACAATAACCTCATTTGTTTCTAGGATTTATAGGGTTAAACTTCTACATTGCAGAATGACTCAAAGACTCAGAAATCAGAAAGCGTTTACTTTTGACAAATCTTCATCGGTCGTCTCTGAAGACTATACATTCATCATGCCAACGGGGCTTGAAATCTCGAGTCAACAAAAGGCGACAATAACGCACGCAGTAGTTTAGCTGGAAAAACGTACCTTGTGCACATTAATGGAAGGAAACATATGTTGAAACATGCTGGCCATGAGTTTGACATGCATGCCGTCTGATCCGAAGTTATTGAGGATGAGTAGTGGATGATGCGTGAACTGCTGCTCGTGCATCCTGTGCTTCTTCAGAGAGGAAACCACGTCTTTTATAAGAGAGTACTGGGGAGAGAGCGAGAGAGACAGAGACCTTATAAAAGTGGAAATAATGTCTGGGGGGCAATAGTTAAAATGACTGTGGCAGTTTGGGCACATCAGCGCGTTTACTTTGAGAACATCACTTACAGTCAAATATTAAAACGTCGTCATCATCTGAGCCCAACTTGTGTTTTATTTCTGAGTTCATATATTTACCTTGAGCACTCTGAAGTGAAGCATGGGACCTTTGGGAAGGCGAGCAAGTCTCTGAAAGCACAAGAAGAAACGCGGATGGGTGGACGGTGGTACAAGCTTGACATGGCAAAGTCCGGAGTGTTTCTCTTATGGTGCGATCTGATCTTACCATGTTGATGCTGCTGGGAGTCTTGCTGAAGATCATGAAGTGCGTCACCCCCAGCGGTCCTGCGATGGCCACAAAGTCTTTCAGCACGTTCTTTTTCCTAATCTGGACAACAAACAGGTCAGACACAGCGGGTGCAACACCAGAC
The DNA here is from genome assembly GCA_036023855.1 of Gadopsis marmoratus. Classification (NCBI taxonomy): domain Eukaryota; kingdom Metazoa; phylum Chordata; class Actinopteri; order Centrarchiformes; family Percichthyidae; genus Gadopsis; species Gadopsis marmoratus. The sequence continues at coordinate 39,088 of JAVQJF010102295.1, forward strand.
GAAAGAGTAGTTCAAATAAGGCCTGTACTGAGCGCCAACGTGGCCTCATGCTACAGATCTGTACAATCACACACGGCGTCGCACGGACGCACCTTCAGAGCCTCTGCGGTGTAGGGCTCCATGACTCTCCGCACGTCCAGGACGAGCTGGCCCACGTTTTTCCCAATCTGACCCCGATGAAACACGAAGGAGTGGGGAATAGCGCCGTACGTCTCCTCGGCCACATGGTTGGCTGTTGCTCGGGATTTCTTCTGGTTCTTGGTCTGAAAGCACGATGTTCCCATATTAATTATCATATTGGGGGGGGGGTTAAAATGACATTTAACAGACTCCTGCGTGATTTTGCTTTGAATCACGACTAAAGCTCAGTTCACTTTGCTAAAACGCCGGCTAACGTTATCTCAGCACGGAGCTCAAGCAGCTCCATTAATGCTACCAACCAACTGCAGCGTTCTCATTTAATATTCGTCAGCTTTCTCATTTAATATTCGTCACGTTATTACTAAAACAACAGCGTCTGCACAGCCTCTTGGGTGACGGCGTGAGGTTCCCGTCGGGCCAACTCTCTCCGGTTAAAGCTAACCTGCTAGCAGAGGCCGCCGCTTACCTTTGATCTCCCCATTATTCAGGCCTTCAGCGCGACGCAGAGAAGGTCGGTTCACTCAGCAGCGTAACGTTTACTGTTTCTTTATGCTGCCGTGAAAAAAAGATGCGCTCATCGTGCCCGGAAAATTCAACCCACAACAGCTTAATCTACGGAATCAACACGACGCACTCCACATGGCGCTACCGCTGCGTGTGTCACGCACTAACGTATCCGTGTTGCTCACACATGTGGTAATAGTTCCGCGTGTATTGCGGGAGACGACCGTCACGACCGACCAGTCTAATGTAATATAACCTATGCAATCTACCGACATTTAAAACGTTTGACTTTTCTTATTGGTTTACCTTGATATAACCAGATAAATAACATTTTAGATTGTTTATTTATCAGTCTCATCTGACGGGTCACAACGTTCTTCGGTGGGAATATGAAAATGTATATTTAATATTGTATATATAATACAATATATACGATTGTTAATATTCTTAGTACTCTTAGTACTAATGTAAACAGTGTGTGAGTTAATACGCGGTAACCCCCTACAATTATGCATTCATAATTTCATAGATTTGGTAAAACCGCCTAGCTCATTTAGAATCACGAGTCTATGTTGCCCTCTCGTGGTCACAATGGGGACATGCAACAATACATTTGTTAATGTGAGGCTCTGTATGGCAGCCCTTTTAACGTTTAATCAGTAGGGCTGATATCAATTATAGATATCTGACCGAATTGCCAAAACAGTTAGTATGATTTAATGTCTGCATTGACATAAGTTACCGATAAGCACGTAATAGCGATACCATAACTGGTTAATTTTAGTGACTTGGTTCCTTAAGTCCTGTTGAGTAAAATGAACGACACATCACTAGTAAGCAAACACTGGAGATTGTAATTACACTCCGGCACACCTTCATTTTCAGCTGAAGGCACAATATCCCACTGACATTTCAGGTAAAACTTCCTGATTTCTCCCAAGAATAAGAAAAATCAGTGAATCGCTTACACCACAATGGAGAAAAGACTTCTACGGTGCTGCATGCGGTCACAGTTCCCATAGGTTGATGGCTAATAAATACATTAGTTACAGAGAGTTTAATATTGAACGGCTCCATATTACTATACACTTATTGCCTGATTTTGTTACCCTGCCAAAATGATACCATTCTCATTATTTATACATTTTGCTGATGTATACCAATGTAATGAATTTACCTACTGGTTGATTGTGTACTTTCTAACTCATTTTTTCTCTCTCCATAAAGGACATGACCTCAGCTACATGAACAATGAAAACAATGGGAGCATGAAAAGTGAGAAGTCCTGAGAGTGTGGTTTACAGTCTTTGTTTACTATAAAGAAAATAAATTTATATAACATTGTAGAACTTGTAAAAAAAAAAAAAAAAAGACACTGAAGAAATGCGTATTTCTATAAAATAAATGAGCTTGAATACAAAATTAAATTTAGTTTTACTTTGAGGTAATGAACTCACAAGGAAGGACACTGAACAGTTTTTAATTTCACCTAAATGGTGCTTCCTTGTAGACAACATAGTTTTAGGGTATCTGTCTCAGATGTCCGGAAACCCCCGGGCAGACGGGTGACCATCATCATCCCTCTCCTCTTGTGTCTCTGTTGTAATTCTGTCTGGGTTGTTGGAGCAAACCCATGCTGGCAGGGAGAACGAGCCAACAGCACACCAGAAGACAAAAGCCATGAGTCAAACTGAAGATGCTTGGATGATGAATTAATCTGCAACTATTTTGCTAACTGTTTTAGGCATTTTTTTGCAAAAAAAAAGCCAAACATTTTCTTTTTCTACTTTCTGACCCAGTTACTGAAACATGAGAATGTGATGCTTTTCTTTGTTATATATATATATATATATATATATATATGATTAAATATAAATTAACAAATTTAATAAATTTAACAGCTTTGGATTTTGGTCTCTCGTCAGACAAAACAAGACGTTTACAGATGTCACCTTTCTGACATTTCTTTTTAGATAAAATTATTAATCAATGAATTTGTATGGCAGATTAATCGAAAATGAAAATAATTGCTATAGCTTCTTGTGGGATATCTACATCCCTCTTCTTTGGGATAGAGTCTTTGGCAGGATAGCAGGCTGATGGCAGAGGGAGGAGACATCCTGGGATTCCTGCACTGAGCACCCAGCTAAACAACAAGTAGTGGGAGGCGGTGTCATTTGGATGGTTTGTAATTAGTTGTCTCCTCCTTCAGAGATCCTGAGACAGAACCTTTGGGGGCCAAAGAGGTTCTCTAGCTGCTGACAAAACTGTTTTTTCTTTAGATTTAATTGTAAGTCAAATTTCTCTGCCTTCGTCATTTTTCACATTTACAGATGAGCTTTAATTTGGAAGGATGTGACACCTCATGATCCTTGAATATGTGATTTTTAAAAATGCGTTAGTCTTTATTTGACATCTGTTCATCCTGGGAGCTGCAGCTACACCGGAGCAGAACAAAGACGTCCTAAACACTTCTCAGCTGCTACGGTGAGTTCAAGTCACATCCATATAATCCACTTTAATGTAGACTGAAATGTACTTGCACTGGTCATGGCATCAAAAGGTGCACTTGGTCAAATTAATCATTAGCTTGTTAAATCATGATGAGACATATTTATCGGCTCTGCCAGAAAGTTGATTTAATTCAGAAAGTGTGTGAAGTGTAGACATACAGGATCCTATTGGTGCCAGTGAAGTGTTTCAATGGACAAGTTCTACAGGACAGTTTTGTGTCAGATATTCATGTGTTTATATGGTGTTGACCATGGTTGCTGTGTTGGATGTGGAGCTAATTCTTCTGTTGACCAAGAGATGGAGGTGTGTTGATTCTGGCTGGTTGATGTTGACTGTGGTTCCTTCTGTGTTGACCTGCTAATAAATTCCAACCACTTTCACTTTACAAGGAAACATCTGGTGAACAGACCCACAGACCTACAGCACACAGTTTCCTTGAATACAAAGTTTATGTCTTGGTATCAAAGTGTCAGACATGTTTCTGAATGATTCATTTCAGTCAAGTTGTTATCGCTGTGGTAATACCAATCATGTCTTCTCCCCTCCAGGGTGCACTCAGAAGTTTATCAGATTTCATGGAGAAAACACTGACGATAGGTCTGACTCTTTTCTTAACACTCTGTGTGGACATACCCGAAGCTGGGGGACAGAAGGAGGGAGCTCATGGCGAGAACACTCAGAAACGTTCACCACAATCATCGGATACAAAAGGAGGCCGTTGCTCGTACACCTTCATTGTTCCTCAGCAAAAAGTGACAGGTGCGCTGTGTTTGAGCACGCAGTCTGTTACTACCAACCACTCAGAGCTGGCGGTGCTGCGGGTGGAGTTCAGACGGCAGCAGGAACAGCTGGAGAAGCTCCAGGGCCAACTGGAGAAGGAGGGGTCCCTTGCCATCGAGGTAAGAGCCCTGCGCAAAGAGAGTAACACCATGAATTCTCGCATTACCCAGCTCTATGCCCAGCTACTACATGAAGTCATACACAAGAAAGACCAGGCTCTGGAGCAGCGAAGGGTGGAGAACCTCCTGCTAAATGCTACAACACAGGTGAGCAGAGAACTGCAGTCCTTGATGCTTGATTCATGTCAAAACTACATCTTAACCTAATCATTATCAAACTGCGGTGGCACGTCTCAGGCACTGCAGGTGTCCAGTAACTACAGGGAGCTGGAGAAGAAATATGGAGCCCTGACCTCCATGATGAGCTCCCAGAACCAGTTTATTGCTCATCTGGAGAAGCAGTGCCAGTGCAGGGACTCCACCCAGTCCTCTCTGGTAGGGAACAAACTGCGGTCATGTTGCAAATATATATATACTGGGTTCTTACACAGGAACTTAGAATGGTGTGTTGTTTTTGTGTTGGTCTGGACAGGTGACGACTGAACCACCAAACCAAAGTCAGTCTAATGCGCATCCTAATTACAGCTCTGAAGCCAAGAAAATGACCAATGATGTTCAAAGGGACCAAAGTGCTCATCCACCACAGCAAGAAAAAACTGCTCATTCCCTCCCCAACACAACAGCCAACACTCCTACAGACCCTCCTTTCATTAGTTTCCCCGTCACAAAGACTCCAGGTACATCAATGTAAAGCATGTCTTACAGCAGAAGTACTTAAACATGTGTGTGTATAAGCATATCAATCATATCAATCTTCTGTCAGGGTTATTTAGCTGCTTAGATAAACAGAAGCTGAAGGAGTCAGTGACCAGCTGGTTGTCGCCCTATCTCTCTGGGAATGCCGAACTAATGTCAAACCCAGCTAGCCGCTGTTATCAGGAGTCTTTATAATGAAAGACACACTTGAACCACAGGATTTGTTGGAGCTTTATAGGACCCTTCTACTGTTTACTTACACAACTGGAATGTTTGAAATTGCATAGCAGAAGATTTGAGCAGTCCTTCCAGTCAGCAGAAGAAAAGTGACTCCACCGTTTGCATAACTCACCACTTCCTAAAAGACAGACTGCATTGCCACATCTTGTCCATGTCAGTGTTCCACAAATGCTTGTTGGGGAAGGCATTATCACTTTGTGTGGGAGTTTGATCCTCTTCTTGTATACAATTTTCCTTGTCCAGATTCCTGTGTTCATCCTATCACCATGAGACGAGACACTGAACATTCTTCAGCTCTAACAGCATAAGCTTGAGTCGCTACGTATCTGTGATCTTCCTGACACTAAAACAAACATATATAATCCTGTAAAAGTAATGAGGTTTCCACAATATAAACAATCAGAACTCCATTTCAAATGTTTACTTTGAAAAAATGAAAAATTACAGGTTGATAAGATTTGATTCAACTCATCAGAAAACTGCCACAGCTATTGGCCATGACGTCCTCATTAGCAGTAAAGGAGCATCTCATAAACGGAGGCATTTTAACATTACAACAATTATATATTCAATACAAACTAAACAGAACGCAATAAATTATTTAAAATGTTATCTATATTTTAATATTACAATGTACAGTATATCTGCATATTGCTTTTCTTGTTATAGCGCCTACACCCTCACTTGGTTGCATAAACATTTCTCCCATCACAGGGCCGTGGCGGGACTGCCAGCATGTGTTGGAATCAGGTGAGACCACCAATGGGATCTACCTGCTCCGCCCACAGAGTGCCAACCGCCTCATGCAGGCCTGGTGTGAGCAGAGTCTGGCTCAGGGAGGCTGGACGGTCATCCAGAGGAGACAGGATGGGTCGGTCAACTTCTTCAGGACTTGGGAGCAGTATAAGGTGATTCCCCACATGTTCAACATCTTACTTCAGTATTTTAGCATGCTAACATTTGATATTAGCAAAAAGCACAAAGTACAGCTGAGGCTGATGGGAATGTCATTAATTAAAATTCTGACCTAATGAGATGAAAAGTCACTCACCAATGGTGTTACAATTCATCCCGAGAGGGGCATGAATGGGTGTTGCATGTTTCTTAGCAATCCATGCAATATTTGTTGAGACATTTCACTACACTCTAGATGCATAGCAGAACACTCAGAAGATCACCAGAGTCAGTAGGCTTCATCCTCTGGGGACCAGGAATGTCTGAACATCATTTTTGGGCCAATCCATCCGGGAGAAGTTAAAATATTTTGAAGGATAAGTGAAAACTTTGACTGCTGGACTGACAGACAGGCTGACATTACCATTTCTAGAGCCATGCCGCTAGCATGAAAAAAAAATAGAGGAACACATGCAAATGAACACCACAAAATGAATACTTTTCCAACTGATTAAACTGGTGTTTGTCTATTACAGCAAGGCTTTGGGAACCTAGATGGAGAGTATTGGCTTGGTCTGGAACATCTCTACTGGATGACTAAACAGGCCCAATATAAGCTACGAGTGGCTCTGGAGGACTGGCAGGGCCGGCAGGTGTTTGCTGAGTACGACAGCTTCCACCTGGAACCTGAGAGTGACTGGTACCGACTGCGGTTAGGACAGTACCTCGGCAATGCAGGGGACTCCTTCTCGTGGCACAACAACAAGGCCTTCACCACTCTGGATCGAGACAAGGACAGCTATACAGGTCTGTTCGCCCCCTGGTCCTGTTTGTCAGCTCGCTGTTATTTAGACCTTTTCTGTCAGTAAGCCTGTTCTCCTGTTGTGTCACCAGGTAACTGCGCTCATTACCAAAAAGGAGGCTGGTGGTACAACATGTGTGCCCACTCCAATCTGAACGGTGTGTGGTATCGGGGTGGACACTATCGCAGCCGCTACCAGGATGGGGTCTACTGGGCAGAGTTCCACGGAGGGTCCTACTCTCTGAAACGAGTTTCCATGATGATCAAACCCACATAAAATTGTTGCATAGAGAAACGTGATGATGATCTGATATAAACATGTGTAGAGGGCCTTAAAGAATATGTTTCAGTATTAACTCGGTTTTGGTTAGAGGCCAGTCAGTGATGTTTGTATAGACTGTTAGTGAATCATTGGATAATGACTAACATGTACTGAGTTGACATGTCTGTGCACTGTGAAATTTCCTGACAAAACTCTTATGTTTTGCAATTGACTTTTCAATAAAATTATGCCATATTAGCTCCTGAATGACAGTTTTTAGTACTTCAGAAAACATTAAGTGAATGATTCCAAAATATGGGAGGATATGTCTGCAGTTGCTACATGAAGAACTGTGGCTGTGGTGTAATATATCCGTTTTACAGGGAGTTTCCTGTTCACTGGGGCGTTGAATTTCCTCTTGTATACTTTCAACCATAAGCTTGTCTAACTGTCAGCAGTAGACCATCATCATCAGGGCAGGCTCTAAGCCAGAGTTCTTAATTATCCAGGTACTGAAGCTGAATTTGACTCTGAAACGCATGTCATCTCTTCCATCCATCTCCTTCCTCTCACGATGTTGGGCCCTCTCATTCTCATGATTTTACTGTGCGGTGAGTGCTAACGATGGTGTACAGTAACACTGTGTGTGTCCTAAATGTTATATATTATTTTATGCTGTGGCTAGGGATAAAACATTAAAAACACTGGGGTAGTTTCTTGCTTGATCATAGTTTCAGTAGCTCCACTTGTTACCAGGAAGTATACTAGATCAACAATTAATTTCCATTCTGTTAGAGATAAAGATAAAGGAAGACAAGAAAGATGGAAATTGTCATGAATGTAGTCTTTGACTTTAAAATAGAATAAAGTGAAACATATAGGAAAAAAAAGTTTGACTTCTTTAAATGAAAATCGAAAGAGGCAGGTATTGCGTTTGGTAAAAACTTCCACCATACTATCTGCGACAGTTGACACCTGCGAACCGCTGCATATGTGTATGTGTGCAGAGAGTGGGTATGGAGAATAGTCTTAGAATAGCACCGATGGTACTTGTACTGAATGTCTAAATAGGAAAGGTGCTGTATAGATGCACTTTTGGAAATCCTAAAAGGAGATGTCTATCTCAAGAGACAATCCCACTAGATTAAATTACACTACTTTATCTTAATTTAAAGCATGACTATTATATAACGTGATCATATTTATGTAATGTTTAAAATCAACATTTTCTGAAGAAGACCCGGTGCAGATTATCTCTGTTATTATACCTACAAGTAGGCCTTTATTGTGTCAGTGCTGGTCTTACTACTGGAAACACCAGTGAGCTACAATTCAGCCGTGCCCATTTCAAACTATAAACAGCATGCATTCTGAGTCACCGAAGTGCAGAATAGTAAACTTTTAAAGTCCAATGAAAACTTTATCATTTGTCTTCCACAGATGCAGGCAGTGCATGCCCAACTGAGAACAACCTTCTCACCCTGGATCCTCCTGAGGTCATAGGAGAATATGGAGACACAGTCTTGGTAAACTGCACCAGCACACATGAGGATCATCATGGGATGTACTGGAGACAGACTTCTAAACCAGACTCTGACATGGAAGAAGACTATAATTTTATCACCCTGTCAATTTCACTGTCAGACTGGAATACATCGGCTGAGTGCAAAATAAAGCTGAGTAGCTCTCAGGAATGCAGCAAACACCTTAAAATCACTGTGTACAGTAAGTGTAATTTCAAATGACAATGCGTGGGAAAAATATCAGAAACAATAAAGTAACTTTATGATCTAATTTTGTCTTGATAGAGAATCCAGACATGGTCAAAATATTCCCTATAACGTATAGGGAAAATGCTGTGCCGGAAGGGACTCAGTACGCTCTGCAGTGTGATGTCATCAATGTTGCTCCCATTCAAAACCTCACTGTGACGTGGTACAAAGACGATCAAGCCATCAGCACACACTCTTTCACCAACTCAACAAAAAAAGCAGGAAACGAGTCTTCTAGTCTGATATTCAACATCAGCAGAGAAGAAAATGGAGCTCAGTTTAAATGTGAGGCTAAGCTGGACTTTGGGCGACATGGATCACAACCTCCAGAGACTTCTAAGACACATCAGATTTCTGTGCACTGTGAGTAAAAACTGTTGTTTCCAGATAAACAGAGCTTTTTTCATTTTTCATTTGACTTTTTTTAAATATTGTTCTCTATCTAGTACTATAAATGTTTGGATGAATTAAAACTCTGCATTTGCATCTTCAGATGCTCCTGAGCTCAAGAACAAAACAGATATTCATATCTCTGTGAATGAGGGTAATGATGTCACCCTCAACTGCGAAGCTGAGGGGAACCCTCCTCCTGCCTTTCATTGGACCTGTGATGGGGTGAATATCATGGAGAACAGAGATAATTTCAACATTGCTCAAGTAAACACCAGCACAACCTACAACTGCACAGCTACCAATGATCTGGGAAGCATAACTAAGCAAATCCATGTTCATGTGATAAAAACTACCAGGACAACAGCCCCTGCAGCCATGACCCCCCCTGCGGCAACATCATTAAGAAGTATGCATCCTTGTGTCCTATATATTAGTTTAGATATGGAATATGTATCACTGATGTCTATTGTGCACCTTTGATTGAATATATACTTGCTTTTGAATGATAGGTTGCCCCCTAACATTATCGCCTAGTGAAATCGTGGTGAGGTTTGGAGATCCAGTTTCACTTAAATGCGACACATCAGCCACAGATGCTGTGTTAATGGGCTGGGAGGCTGCAGTTGGACACGCAGGGCTTACAAATCCTCCTAGTGTCACCTGGATAGTGGAAAAACTGGAAGAGTGGACCTTTGAACCTAAGTGCTACGTTACTTTGAAGGATGACTTACAGTGTTATGTAATGCCAGCCATCACTATTTATAGTGAGTACAAGTATACAGACTGCACTTTACATTATTGTCTGTCTTCATCTCAATAGTACACTTGTGGTTACAGTTTTAGAAATATCATTATGTTTGTGTTTTAAATTTTTATTTACAGAGACTCCAGACATTCTGTCAATCTCTGAGACGCATCACGGTCCGATGATGGAGGGCACAGAGTACCGGCTGAATTGTAGTGTCATCAATGTGGCTCCTGTGCAGAAGCTCAAAGTGAAGTGGTACCGAGGAAATGAAACTATTCTCACAGAAAGTTTTAATAACACCAATGTGGTCCCAGTCAATGTGTCCTCTACCTTGAGTGTCACCCCGAAGAAAAATGACAACGCAGCACTTTTCAGATGCGAAGCCGAGCTGCATCTTGGACCAAACGGGCCCGAGCTCGTTCCTACTGCAGCCTCATCACCTTACACTGCCGATGTGCTCTGTGAGTTTTCCACTTATGTATTTTTTCAATTTTCTTTTAAACTCGCTAATATACATTTTTGATTAATTTATGCTGATTTTTAATTGTAGATAAGCCAGAACTAAAATGTCCAGGCCATTACACTGGTGTGGAGCGTGAGTTCAGTCTGGGCATGGTGCCCTGTCAAGCTGATGGGAACCCTGTACCCACTGTTCAGTGGTACTATCAGGGAAACCCGATCAACGCATCTGAGCCTCTCACCAGGACTCACTCAGGAAAGTATACAGCTGATGTTGTCAATCAACTTGGCAGGAGCAACACTACTGTCAATATCACAATTGAATGTGAGTGCATCAGACTTGCTTGATTGTATATTTCATTACGATATAGATAAACATGTCAATGCCCATGATCCCCACACGCACTGTACCAAAGCATTGATAAGTTTATATTTATTTTGCCATTATTTCTTCTGAAAGTTATTTTAATACAATATTCACAGATGGCCCTTCATTTACCTGCAATGATCGCTATGAGGTTGTAAAGGATGGTAAGCTCCCATCTATGTGTGAACCAGAGGGAATCCCTAAGCCTATCTTCACCTGGTTTAAAGATGGAAAAGAGATGGCTTCCCCACAGCGCTGGACACAGCATGATAGTGGCAATTACTTACTTGAAGCCACCAACAAACATGGAACAGCCAAACACACGCTACGTGTTGATGTTTTGTGTAAGTTTTGCTGTTTGCTATTTCAAAAATAGTCTTTGCATGATGTTTTGTTGACAGTGAATATAATATAATATTGTTGACAGTGAAGATATGCAGCCTATTCTTCTTCTCAAATGTCAGCCTGTCCTCCACAGATGCCCCTGTGTTCAATGAGGGAAATTACAGTAAGCAGGTGACCCCGGGTGAAAATGTGACTTTTCAGTGCCTTGCTGAGGGAAACCCTACCCCTGACACGTATTGGAACTACACCTCTGCAGTCAATGTGAGGGCGACCACTGGGAGGCGCCAGACGGATATCAGCATCCCAGGAGCCACGTCTACCAACGCTGGCGTTTACATCTGTGTGGCCTCGAATAGAGTTGGGCTTGTAACAAGATCTGTCACACTGGTGGTAAAAGGTATCATTATTGACTATGTGCTCTGATGGAAATGTATAGAGTCAAGTGGTGACTGATGCTGATGTTGCTATAGTGACCATTGACTGCAGAAACCTACCATTTATGGCATGAAGAAGTGAGAAGCACACTTTCAATTTATGTTGTTTTATCTTCGTTTGTCTTACAGATGAAACCACTGCAGGCCAATCACCACTCATTTGGCGGTTGCTAATTCTATTGGTCGTCATCGTCATCGTCATCCTCACCGTGATCATTTTATACCTCCACAGAAAAAAAAAAAAGAAAGGAGAATATACTTTTGTCCACAGCATCCCCATGGCTACTCAGTCTGACAGTTTGCATGCTTAGGATATTTATTTACTTGCTGAATAGGTTAAATAAACATTTAACCACCTAGCATGGCACGTGTCAATAATCTTTATCATCATTGATCTTCATTGTTTGACTTTTTCTTTCTTTTGCTTTCACAAAGTGGACTTGATTATTGGCCGTGTCTGGGTTTGAATTTTCAATCCACCTGAAATGTTGTTGAAGAGAAAATGATTTGTATGACATTATTTTACATAATAAACTGAGCAGTCACTGGTGGAGTGACTGTCATGGCTGGAACTGCATTGTACAAGTATCCTTGTTTCAACTAAACAATTCGGGATTTAAGAAGTCAGTTGAAGGTCCTGTTAGCCCAGACCAAAGGAGGATGTGAATAACTCCTTTATCTGCCAGTGTGCTGCAGCGTCAGACGTTGAGGACCCGCAGGATGCTCGACGCCCCTGGAGCTCAGTGTCGTTCTCACCTAGACACCAGGTGAACGACCCAAGCTGCCGGGATGCAGCGCGGTTCAGCGCACTGCCCCTTTAAGGTTCAGGATTTGGGAGTGACGCGGATGTGAAAGCTAGTTTATCCCTCTTTCCCCCGCTATGAAACATATTTGGACAAAGTAGACTGCCGACTGCCAGCTCCAGTTAACCAGCAGATTATGATGCCAGGTTCCATTATTTGCTGAGGGACCGGAAGCCGCAGTGCGCGGTGCTTACGGCGGATTGATCACCTCGGGATTGTAGTCGCGGGGGCCGCCCTCCGAGCTGCTGGGGGAACTTTTGGGAGAAGTTCTTTGTATTCGGGACAGTCGGGCAGCTTGGCCAGCAAGCTGAACATGGACTGGGGCACAGAGCTGTGGGTGAGTCCACCACCTGGCAGCAAAGGCTGTTCGTCCTGCGGGTCCTGCGGGTCCCTGCCTGGTGCGTTCGGCGGACAGAGTCGGGCGAACGCTGCCCGTCCTGCCGGGACACGGAGCCGCGAGGAGCGGCGACGCTCGCGGGCTCCTCGCGGCTGCAGGCTCGCGAGTTGCAAAACGGCGCGCTCGCCCCCTTTTCGCCCCCTTTTCGGACAGTTTGCTTTTTTGGAGGGTTAGAAACAAAGAGCTGCCAGCCGAGGCTGCTGTGGGAAAGTGAAGCACAGCGCCTTCGGATCCCAGCGGATCCCAGCGGATCCCAGCTTTCGGTGGGATCCGCCACGAGGCGAACAAGTTACTGCCACTCGAAACCAGTCTCCCAAATTTCAGACATAAGTCATCTGCTGCTGGAAGCACCAGCCTGGACAACGAGTCTAATTTGCCAAGAATTTCAAGCTGCCGTGCAACTTACTCGTAACAACGTTAACCGTGTCATTTATCATCATGCTGAAAATGCTGCCAGAACTCTGCTTATTCTGCATCTATAAAGGCGTTTTAAGTGTTTAAGTGTGCAGAGGTGGGTTGCACCCAGTGGGATGGTTTCACAGTTTACACTCTGGCACTCCTTGCTTCCATAGTGATGAAATCAGATGCTGTCATTTACCCTGACAACGAGCTTCACCCATCACTTGCTGTATCAGGCTGGGATGAATGGACTTACTGTCCACCTGAGGGGGATGGCTATTTACTGAACACACTGCACACTGATTCCAATAATGTGAGGGGGATGCAGGCATTTGTTGGATGTAGTAATTAAACTGAGCTGCTTCAACTGGTGATTTTTAAACGATGACTGCTGTTTTCTAGGTCAAAAACAAACCAAGGTGCAACAGTCTGTTAAGTAATAAGCTGTGAGTCACCCGGGTGCAATGTTAACAGTAGTGACAGTGACGCCATCCAGCATCTAAACAAACCCTATTGAAAAATCCCACCGTGCAACATATTGGCCTTGATGACTGGCACAGTTTTTGAGCCGGCGCGCTTTTACCAGAGCGATAAAGCCACACATTTGCAAGCACGCACACAGGCGCATTCTCCGGGAACTTGAATATGTAAAATGGGGCATTGCAAAGATGAGGATAGGGAGGTTGTGACCTCATTACAGAGCTTCCCCCTAGGCCCCCTTCCCCCGTCCCTTTTCCATCCTATGTGCTGGTGCAGCAGCCTAATTAGTTTTGCCCTACTTTGTTTGAGTCAGAGAAACACCCGTACCCCAGGATTAATCAGACGCTCTGCCTCTGTAAAGGAGTCTTTCCTGTCAAGTTGTTGGAAACCCCACACAGAAGCCAGTGTCCTGTCTTCAGTCGACGCGAAATACTCGGATTTCATTCCGAGCTGAAAAAAACATTCCAGTCTTAAGTTTTTTTACAGAAGGTGTATTTCGCTATAGCCTCAACTGTCTGGGTAGACAAAGTCCCGCAGGCATAATTGGTTTTATTAAGGTTTGGCCGAAGAGTCATCCCTTGGGCCAAATCTGCTCTATGGCATCTGTCCCCTGATTGCCGCTAATCCAGTGGCTATTTCGAGGCACAGGTTTGCAGAGTGCAAGTCAAGATCAGTGTCTGGGCATTAGTTGTGATAGTGAGTGCTACCAGGCAAATCCCGAAATCCACAGTGTGGCAGGTCTGGCTGGGCCAGGCCCCTAATTTTCTAGAAGACAGGGTGACTCAGGGCAGAAACATCCACCCAAGCCTTGTAGGCCGATGACTTTCAGTGCGACTCCTTTTTTAGAAGCTATGTGGTATTCACTTGATGCCAGTCTTCTCCCGGGTATTACTGGATGTGTTTGAAGATGAAGTGTTGGATGCTAGGTGTAGATGAGACCTTTTTCAAGATTTCTTGAACCAGTCTTTTATTGCGCCCCCTAGCCTGTGACTGTGCCACTAAAAACAGGTTATGGCTTGTGTGAAGTTCTATAATTACCAGGGCAGAGCTACAGTCTTTAGCTTCCTCTTCAAGAAGGCGAGAAAACAAGCTTGTAAATGTGTTCCTAAGGAATGCGTTACGAGACGTAGAAGTGACTCAAAATGTCTAAAGGCGTGGAAGGAGGGGTGAAATATTATAAGTAGCCAGGATGCAAGCCATGGTTTCACCAGAAACACAACGTTTGAGGCTCAATCAAAATCATGATCATTAGAACGTTGTCAGGAGCAGATTCATATACAACCAATTTATGATTTATGAAAATCAGTTCAGTGCAAACCCAGTCTATGGGGACCTGTAAAGATAATGTTGCCTGCGGCTTTGGATGGTTATAAATGGCAGTAGTCTGACAGCCGCTGGTGTTTGACGAGGCAGCGATGATGTCCTTTCAAGCTATTTGATGGATTTTTAAGACAGTTTTAATGAGGTTGGCTTTTTTTCTAATTGGGACACTCTTGTTATGGATCAAGCAGTCACAGTTGATTAACAGAGATCATCAGATGCTATTTTTTTCCCTGCCATTTCTGAACGAGCACACAGAGTTAAGAGTCCATCCGAGGCTCATTCTCTTCCAGCCGTGCTGCACTCAAGAATAAACAGTCAACATACTGTACATACAACCGTTTTGAAGAAATATGTAAGCGGGAACATTTTTTTTTGAGTTTTAAGCTTGACTTTACTTACTGCATGAGCGGGAATCAATTTGCGTCAGTAGATTATTACTATTATCATACCGATGCTAAAGCGTGAAGAACTGTGTGTTTGTGTCTCTTGTTCTGCTGTGTTTTCTGTTACTGCTCAGGTCAGTTCCATCTAGTAAAACGTGTTGTTTCCTGGTGTGAAAACTCTAGACTGAACTCCTCCTTCCTCTCAATATTTCCGACCGCTTGGACAGGATATAGGTCGAATGACTTTAGAGTTGTATCACTTGTTGTGGGATCAGTTGGAGCGAGGGACTACATTCTGGTTTGGGGACGTCCCCACCAACACAGACGATGCACCCACACAGACTCCCAACGATTTCTTAACTTCCCATCAAGCTCTACAGTAGTTTACCCCTTTTTTTTTCTTTTTTTTTGCCGCTCGCGGCCACATACTCATCGGCAAACTGAAAATGCTAATTAGGGACTCATCTATGCAAATCGTGTATAATATAACGCTCCATGTCTGCCTTCATAGACTTTCCATAGCATGGTGCATGGACTCCTCTTAGTCGTGCAACTGATAATCTAAAAGAAACCTCAAAAACGTCAGATGTTTCGGCCTCCCCGGTTGCCCCGATGCAAGGTTTGACCATGAGTCTATGACTCTGGGAGTGAATGGCACCGCACTTCGTCCTGCGGAAGTCCACATGGCGTGCCTTCACTCTCCTGTTGTGCTGTTGCACTTCCTCGTTTCATATTCCTCTAATCTACATCTTGCCATGTTGCAGAGGGTTATATAAAACCTCCTGGTAGTTTGACAGCACTGTATGTTACCAGCTGTGCTTCTTTGTGCTCACAGTTAGCTCTTACTTGCTCCTCACCAATTCAGTTGCATTTGAATTTTATTTGGATTCCTGCTGCCGTCACTGCTTGGTTAGTTTAAGTGTTTGACATTAATGGGTAAAACTCACTAGTTTGTGGGTTATTGGCAGCCTGTTAACGTTTCACCAGTTCTAGGTTCAGTGTGTTTTTATGGTCACTATAGATCATTTTAGCTTTATTCTTCTGTTCTGTTGATGTGGTGAGGTTGTACTGGATGCAGACAACTACTGCTCGCGTTTAAGTCCTTCACAAATAAATTAATAAATTGTCACTTTTTAAACTTTACGAGGGCTACATGCAAACAAAACAGTACCCTAAAATCCAGCCATTTGGTTATTTCACTGCTTTTCCTTTCCACTCTTTCCAATTGCAAGTCAAACACGGGACAATTATTTTCCACATCAAAGAAAACAATCTGTTGTTAACACAAGTACCTCAGGAAATTGGAAAATCTGTAGTTGTAAGCTGGCTGTATTGATTATCATTACTTCTGTTCTGTAATTAATGATGCTAGATGAAACCCCTAACACTGCCTGTTGGTTAGATGTTATTGTGGCGTTGGATGGCAAGTCTCTGTCTTAACCTTTTTAGCTGTGTTCTGTCAGGAGGCTAAACATCACTTCATTAATTTGGGTTTTGGCTCTTATTTTACCTGAAGGGTAGGAAGGGTACTGAAGAACGTGGCCCAACTTGTCAGGTCAGGAATCCCCTTTCATCATGCCCCCTAAATCAATACTAAAAGTCAGCAGCAAAGGAAGCTTGCGGGAATTGTTTGGAGTATAGAGTGAGAGAGGATTGGCTCGCCTCTCTCTTTTAACAGACTTGTCTGAGCTTGAAGGTGTCACAGAGAGCTCCAAGGAACACTGTTCAATATCAAAAGGAAAAGTCAGCAAGTTCAGTTGTACTGAGGTCTAAGAATTTGAAACTAGACGTGAAATAGGTCAAAGAGCTACATTAATAAGGGTTCTGTGGAGCTCATTTTAATGTAATTCATAGTATGTCACATTGCTCTTAAGTTTGCTACTCTGAAACATTTCACTCCACACAGTACAGCAGGATATGTGTCAGTAGAGCGCCTCCCTTTTCCTGCCTGTGACCTCTGTTGCTCCCCTGCGTCCTTGGAACAACATGGGTGCCCTATGATTTAAAGCTAGGCGGAAGTTTAGAGACCCATCGGCAAGATTTTGTGCACATGTGGCGAGCACTCGTGGAATCCACCACGCAGCAACAAACGCTGATGTGTCACGTTTACTGCCCTCCATTCACGATTCGTTTTAGATGGCCCCTAACTCAACCCAAGGAATATCCCAGTTATTACCCATGTGCTACATCCTGTGGAACGCTGCCCTTTTAACTTCTTTTCCTTATTTGTCTCTCGTGCTCCTTTCTCCAGGACCAATATGACATCATTGAGAAGCATACGCAGTCTGGCCTGGAGCTAGTGGAGAAGTATGTGAAATTTGTGAAGGAGAGGACAGAGATTGAGCAAAACTATGCCAAACAACTGAGGTAGGCCTCGCGCTTGTTCTCCTGTGCTGTCTAGCCTCAAACGCTTGTGTGTGTGTGTGTGTGTGTGTGTGTGTGTGTGTGTGTGTGTGTGTGTGTTGGCATGGGTGCATTTTAAAAGGCTGTTTATGAAACGTTTGTGGGGTCTTATGACTACTTTGGGACAAAATCTAACTTGTCTCTGAAACACTGGCCTCATTCTCAGCTGCAGCGTGCTCGCTCTCTCCCTCTCTCCCCCCTCGTCCACGGCGCTCTCCCTCTTCCAGTTGTCTCCCAGCCTGGGCCCACATCTGGTGCAGTGCTGAGCTTTGCTGGAGTGGAGAGGAAGTGGGAGCAGACTGGCACATGATACACAGGATGTGGTCAGAGGGAGAGTGAAAGGAGGAAGAACAGCTATTTTAATAACGTCATAGTGGACTGTTTTTTATGCTGCTGACTTAAATGGCCGGTGATTGCGTAAGAATAGTTTAATCTAGTGAGCTTTCTTTAGCTATCATCCACCTTGTCTGCTTGAGTTTGTTAAGCAGTCGTCTGTCCATTCATCTGATGTGCTTTCACTGCCCACAGGAACCTGTCCAAGAAATATAACATAAAACGAAGCAGCAAAGATGAACCTGAGTGCAGGTGAGCCACAGCATTTATTAAAAGAAAATGTATAGATTATTTGAATTTTTGAGGTTCATCGTTTACTTTCTGTCTTTAAGGAACTAAATTTAGCAGCAAGACAGTGTTAGCTCTTAGTGGCTCGATTTGGATTGACACCCTAATGGAGGATTCACTGAGGGAACTAACAATGGAAATCAGAAGTCATGTGTAAATACTATTATGTTTCAAACTGTTAGGAATTGTTTTGTCATTAGAGTCACTCGTGCTGTAGTGTGGGGATGTTGTTGGATCCATTTAAATGCCCTTAGATGGAAGCAGGAATAAGGAAGTTATGAGCTTCTTATTGTGACATGGCCCACTGTTGACTTCCCTTTGAGCCTGTTTATGTGTGTCATCTTATCAGTAGTCCCATCACTGTGTTCTTAATTCTCCACCCTTTCCTTTCTCCTCCTCCTCCTAAATGGTAGGTTGTCCAGCTACCAGTCCTTTTTGGACATCCTGAATGAGATAAACGACTACGCGGGGCAGAGGGAGCTAATTGCTGAGAACATGATGATGAGCATTTGCATCGATCTCACCAAGTACCTGCAAGAGCTGAAGCAGGAACGAAAGACGGTGAGCTCGATACGCAGCGGACCAGGAGTGCATTGAGCCAGGCTGGTTGAAATCCATCCTTGCAGCCACGAGCATACCAAATAAATTGAATTTGGCACGTATTCACTGGTAAAGATGTGTGTTTGAGACCAGATGTTTTGCTTAAAAACACTGTGTTCGGGCTCCTTTTTAAAAAATGTTTTTTTTTTTTAAGCAAACGTGTCAAGAAATAAGAGCCTTAAAGCAGAGATTTTCATATGGAGTATACCGCACACACTACTGAGGAGTGTAAAAGGTGGGAGGAGAATAGAGGGTGATTTAAAGGAGGAGTAGAGATGTTGTGGCAGGAAGGAAGCCTTACTTATTGTCTCCAGGGGGAGGCATGGTCTGAGCGGTGCTGTGCCATTTCTCTGTGAGGAATGTGTTGGCTCTGTCCCATCGGATTGCAGAACACTGCAGCCATGTACAGCCTCTTGCTGCAGACGCGATGTCTCAAGCAGACACACTGGTATTTGTTTTGTTGCCTGTTATGCTGTGTGGCTTTTGGAGGTCATTGTTTATTCTGTGTCTGCCCCTACACATGGCTGCCTCTCTCTCCCTGTCATCTGACCCACCTCCCCTCCTCTCACTCGGTCTATTTTTATGAATGTCTGCAGTATTTCATGGAGGCCAAGAAGGCCCAGCAGAGTTTGGAGAGCACCTACAAGCAGCTCGACACTGTAAGTCTAAAGTCTTGGACTGTTTTTTTAAAAGACTATCTAAAATTCATATTTCCTGAAGTGGGAAAATATTAGATTTCTTTTTCCAGGAGGCCCTGTTGTCTCTGTATTGGGTTAATTATGAAAGATGGGGAAACGTTCGCTGTAAGCAAATGGCTGCATGTTCAGTGTGGTTGGTCAGGTGACTGAATTTGTTTATAGTAAAAACAGATGGACAGAGTGAAAAGCAGTTCCCCATTTCAGACTCCTATCATCAGACCAAGTCCTATTTAGTTATGATTGGAGATGTTACAGTCCCCAAATGTATCACTCCCAACCTCCCCTATCTGTCTTTTTAGAAAGTCGTTGAGAAATGCTCGGCTCAAAATAGTAGAACCTCCTCATATTTCATTCAGTTAATTTCAGTGGCCTCGCTGAGCTGAAGGAACTGAACGTGATCTTTCTCTATATACCTTCTCTTTTCTGCTCATCAGAGTAAAAAGCGCTTTGAGAGGGAATGGAGAGAAGCAGAGCGTACAGCACAGTATGCAGAGAAGACTGATCAAGACATCAATGCCACAAAGGCGGATGTTGAAAAGGTAATGAGGGCGGGGGGGGGAAATCTACATTTCAAGGACTATTTAACCATGATCAAAAGTAGAGTCAGATGCACTTGGCTAGCTTGTTTGCTGTATTTGTGATTCTAGGCCAAGCAGCAGGCTCACATGAGAGCACACGTAGCGGAGGAGTGTAAGAACGACTACGCTGCTCAGCTTCAGAAGTACAATAAGGAGCAGAACCAGTTCTATTTCAATGATATGCCACTCATTTTTAATGTAAGTGAATTACCTATGGCATCGTGACAATATATTCCTGCCCTCAATGTTTATCTGAGTTGTTAACATGTGGCACAGTGGTGACTGCTATTAGTTTGACAAAATGTTGTTTAAGATTGCACCTGGAGCGTATTTGGTACTTATGGAACATTTGCATTAACAAATTGTATTTCATAATAATAAATAACTAAACGTCTTGCTTGATATTACGATGCACATTGTATTGTGTCAACCCTAATAATGGCAGCATCTGATGTTGTGTGTTCACTAGAAACTGCAGGATCTGGATGAGAGGCGAGTACGGAAGTTGGCGCAAGGCTACATCTTGTTCTCAGACACAGAGAAGCATGTGATGCCTATCATTGGAAAGTGCCTGGAAGGCATTACTAAAGCCGGCACTGGTGTTAATGAGAGGATTGTGAGTTGGTTTCAAACAAGGCCAAATGGGTTTCAATGTGCAGCATGGCTTTATGTATCTGTTTTAACTGTACATGTGTTTGAAAACAACTCCTGAGTGCTTTTCTCCTCGCATGCATTTAATGCAGGACTCCGTGGTTGTAATAGAGCAGAACAAGTCAGGCTTTGAACGTCCTGGAGATGTGGAGTTTGAGGACTACAGTCAGGGCATCAACCGAACCTCGTCTGACGGTAGCCTGGGCACACCTAAAGGCCCCATGGAGCTAATGGGAAAGAACAGGAGCAAAAACTTTTGGCTTTTCAGCAAGAGAAGTAAGGTAGGACAATCCAAGCTAGCAGCCTAATTTAGCCTAATGACATGCCACAAGAGATGTTTTAGTTTTGCATTGTGGAAATTGTACAATGAATTCACTAGCAACCGCCTTCATCAGTGATCAACGACATTTGAGAATCTGCAGGTGGGCAGTTAGTCAGATTAGTGGGTGGCTCCTTCAACAGCACAGTTGGTGTTTGAGCCGCAGAGACAGCAGGCAGAGCCAGGAACCCTCCTCTACAGGGAGCACTCATGATGGACCTGTGGTTGTGGCTACACACACACACACACACACACACACACACACACACACACAACCTTCTCATTTCTAAAGCTCGGTATAATAATGCATGAATCGCTGTCATTATATTATACATGAACGCGCACACACCCCAGTACTTCTAGAACCGGTCCTTTGCATGACCGTCCCTGGCTGTGAGTAAATAAGCCTGGCCCCACTCCCCCTTCCCCCCCACACACACACCCTCACTGCAGTGTGGTTTCCAATAGGTCAACTGGTAGTCAGCATTCTGCTGTGCTTGTGCTTTCATCAGCACGGGGCCCAAACAACATTGAATCTCCCTCTACAGGCTTCCACAAGCACACTGCTTCCATTATACTGCCCAGAACCCAGCATTATGTCTCGCATCACAATAACATCTTTGTGCCAACAATCAGGATGACACCAGGTTTGCCAGGCCAGAAAAACTGGATCAGGTCCAAACACACATTCACGCTATAGATGTTAACATTGGCGTTGTTTTTTTTATATGGTCTGGAGGATCAATTTGGGTCAAGAGAGCTTCGCTACATCGTAACTCATGGAGCTCATCTCAAAGGAGCACTCTCGCTGAGGTCCAAAATTTAACTGGTGTTCTGAGTAGCTGACCACTAACCAGCTCTCAGTCCCCCTCCTCCTGCCCCCGCACTAAACGATCCCTTCTTTCTGCCCTGCAGTGTTTGCTTGTTCAGCGCCTCCCTTCTCTCTGCATGTCTTACTGGCTGTGCTCGGCGGTGCACTCTTCCCGTCCTGTGTATGTGTGTGGCACGCCGCTCTGTGTCACCGGTCATGCTCTCCCAATTAGGCCTGTAGCAGCATGAGCAGTAGTGGCTTGAGTGAGCTTTTGGTTTATGCCTGGCCCTTAAACATTCCCATTCTTAGCTGCTCTCCTGTACTTAGATTCCCATAACTCTGAGGAAAAGTAGCACCTGCTCAATAGATGTTCACATAATAATAGTGCTGTACTTCCAGCTCTAGTATTTACACGAGGGGCCTTGTTGTAGGGCTGTTTTAGACATCTAGTGAAGACTAGAAGACATCAGCCTCCTGTGTAATTTAGCTATTAGATTCCACCACCGGCTTCTCCACGTAGACGTACAGCTGACACAGAGATTTTGCTGTAGTTCACTCAGGCATGTTTTCGAGTCTTCAAATTCTTCCTAAGAGGTCAAACAGGACATTCATCAAAGAATCTATATGCACAACTGACACTGTGGCAGTCGGCAGCCTATTTATAACTGCACTGATACATGAATTGATATTTTATCTATATAGGTCAGACTCAGAAGATAGCACAGGCTGAACTGTGAACACGATCGTTCGCACAGAATCCTAATGATGGAGTTGGCGAATTTAGTTTATTCTCATAGTGTGGGCCCTTGTACCTGTCTTTTACGAAAAACAGGTCGCTGACTTTTCACTGTAGGCACATAGGTTGCTGCAGCAAAGCTAGACAGCTTCACACAGCTTTGTAAGCCTTGAGAACTTTAATAATTAACTAAAATGATCCAGTCTATTAGAGCATAGCGAACACAAGAAATCACGAGCGGTCAATATTTAAAGTCCAGTGTATAATAATAAAATCTAGTGTTCACCATTTTGGGAGTGAAAATCCAGATGAATGTACTGAACTCTCTTTTATAGTCATCAGTTGCTTTGTAAAATGTGTGTATTATGAATCGTGATATGAGTTGCTGGTCAATGTTGAACCAAAAAGAAGCTCTTCATTACAGTTAGTGTTTAACTTTCATCTTCGTTTTTAATTGGGACGTGATGCCCATTTTAAATTAGCTGCAAAGCTGTGTCTTTTTAAGTGTCACCGTATCTCTTCAATGAGGCGTGAGTAAAATATCTTCAAAATAAGAGTCAGGCTGTGAAGAATAACAATTTCTTTGAGTTTGACTGCAGGTGTTGGGGCTGCTGTGGCAGTAGTGTGGAAGCTGTGGTTGGTTGCTTGTTGTCTTTTGTTTTGTTGTTTTTTGTCTTTTTTTTACGTGTGTGTGTGTAAATGAGCGCCAAAGAGACAGATGTGTGTTTGTGCTTTCGTGCTCAGCGAGCTCGTGTGCTGGGTTTGCTCCAGTTTTATCTTCCTAAGCTTTGTGTTGTGCTTTAAGTTGTTGATGGTGTCTTTTTCTTTCCCTTGTCAACTTGTTGTTTTTGTCCTTCCATCCCCCTCTCCCCCATCCTGTACACCACCCTATGCCTGCATACCTCATGCTTGGGTGCTGGTACTGTGGTCCCCCCCCAGCTCTCTCCCTCCACGCTCCCACCTTTCTCCACACCCCCCGCCCCCTCGCCCGCTAACGGACCCCCTTCCCCCAAGTTTGGCCGGGACACCCTGTCGTATTGTTTGAAGGAGATCAATAAGACAGTCAAACCCAGAATCTCTTCCTTCCGGACGCTCAGGAGATCGGTGAGTCACCAGAGGAGAAGGTTTGGGTGCCCGGAGACCTCCACTAATCAGGGCTCGCACATCATCCTGGGTTCCTGCCTCTGCAAGTTAGATGAACAAGACTATTAACATTTTCAATATTTAAACATGTAGCATAGATCTTACTGCTCACAATGGCTCATTTGCTATTTTTTATATTTACACAGGTTATAAACATGTAAGAATGTATTTTTTTTTTATGGAGGAAAGAACCACTTTTAAGGATATTATGAGATTTTTCTATACACGCTCTTTACTCCAGAGAGGATCACGGTGATGTGGACAACAAAGCTGGTGTGTGACACTTAAAACTGGCCACCTTTCCATTACAATAGCTCACATCATAATAATATTTCATCCACATAACTCTGCTGGAGTTCATGTGTTATGTGGCAAAAGGCTTGTCATCTTGACTTTGTATTGTATAAGAGGTAGCCACCTGGTGGTGGCGCAAGGGAGTAAAGTCTGGTAGCACATAGGGAAACTGAGCAATTCATAACCCAATTTTGAAGTAGCCTTAATTGTCTCTGCGCTTTCTCGGGTCACCTTTTCCATCCGAGATTGTATTTCTTATACGTATCTAAAATATAATTGCCAAAAAATATAAAGTTAATACAGTGTTCTACATTATATTTGTTGGTCCATGGGTGGTGGCTTTGGGTTCATCTCATTGTTGTACATGTGCTGGATTTACATACATTGGAGGTCACAAGAAATGTGTAGCCAATCCCTTGAGCTGAGCTGAAACCGCAGGCATTGTGTTCCTCTTGAGGTATCTGTTTTTTTTTTTTTTGCCATGGTTACTGTTGTAATGAAGCTGTTTAGTACGGGTTCAGTGTTAACCCGCCCTTCCTGTGAACTCTTTTAGCCTATGGTGACAGAGGACTTCGCCCACCTTCCTCCAGAGCAGCGAAGGAAGAAGTTACAGCAGAAACTAGAGGAAATTTGCAAAGAGTTGCAAAAGGAAGTAGATCAGAGGTTCGTGTGTATATGTGGGTATCTTTCTGCGTATTAATAACCATCTCTGTTAGAGCTCCTCTGGTGGGATATATGTAATATTCATGACGTGCACATCAGTGTGTATATCTCTGTGGTGTCTGTGTGAGGGTTTGAATTGTTTACTCAGCCCTGAGCTCTGCAGGGAACCAATGTCTACTGAAAGTCACGTTCCTCTCTGACCCTCTCCCCTCTCTTCAGCGAGGCCCTGGGGAAGATGAAAGATGTTTATGAGAAAAATCCTCAAATGGGAGACCCCGCTAGTCTGGCATCCCAAATCAGCCAGACGTCCCAAAATATAGAGCGGCTTAGAGGAGAGCTCAACAAGTATGAGGTAATCCCTACCTCTGCTGGTTATTCATATTATGACATCATCGATTACCATCTGAGACCTTAGCTGTGAATTCTAACATGTTATGAGGTCAGACGGCTCTTTCCAACCTGTTATTATGAAATAATTTGGGTGTCAGTTGTTCCCTGTTGTTCAGTGTATGTGATTATTATGTTATAAGAGCCTCTTTAATTCAACATTATGAGGTAACATTATGGTGTTACATGCTAAAACCTTTATTTAGGAGTCCCGACCCCACATGTTACACGCTAAGAAGTTTATTTTTGTAAATGCATTTATCTGTCATTTGCTCAGGTTTTCTTTGTTATCCTCTAAACAAGTTGCTTGGAAACCATTTCTGACCTGGGCCTGTAAAGCCTGCCTGAGGCATTGTGTGTGATATTGGGCTACACAAATGAACACGACTTGATATATTTACCTTAAATGCATTTGGCTCTCTCTCGCTAGACGTGGCTGGCAGAGGCAGGAGGTCGAGGGGACACGTTGCGCTTTAAAGCGCACGCGTTCAACAATAACGGAGCCCATGATGTGCACAGGTAACGCTAAATTCTACAGATACTGTAGACTATAGTTAGCTTGGCACAATGATGCGTTGTCTGCTCTGCACGGGAATCATATCTTTTTTTCTCCAGCCCTGATGGAGCTCACTCCGATGAAAGCACTCCTGATCCCTCGCAGGCCATCTACGCTGAGTTTGATGATGACTTTGAGGACGAGGAACTAACGGCTCCCATTGGGAAATGCACAGCCATGTACAACTTCCCCGGTATGTCACAGACCCTTTTACTCTGTGTAAAGAATATTTGTTTGGAGGAGTGTTCAGCATTTCTGTGAGTATTAGTGAGCTGCATTTGGGGATTAGGGGGTGCTATTTGGCCGTAACAAATGCAGGGAGTGTAGTAAGATAATTTTGAATCAAATTTTTTTTGGTCTGACTCAATGAGGCGTCTGTAGTCTTGTATGTACAGAGATATTTTCTACCATCTAGCTTGTTTCTCTTTCAGGTGCCAGTGAAGGGACCATCTCCATGCAGGAGGGGGAGGAGCTGGCCGTGGTAGAGGAGGACAAAGGGGATGGATGGACCCGTGTCCGTAGGAGCAATGGGGATGAAGGATACATACCTACATCTTATGTCAGCATCTCGATAAACAAATGACAGATGAGGAACAGGAGAAGAAGAAATGATTACTTCACCAAACTGTATGCAATTCTTCCAATGGGACCAATCCTATTGAAGCCACGGCACTATGAGCGGCACCACTGGTGTATCGAGGAGGGGATCCAGCTAAGGTGCTTTTGCTTTCTTGAGAGGTGCCCCAAATGGGCGGCGGGTTGGTGCTACCAGTATGTTCCTCATGGCTTACATTACATTGTTGTAATCCCAGTTACCTAAGCCACCCAAACCACAAGGTTACCTTTTCGATATCATGTCACAATAATTTTTTGGTTTTGGTTCAAAAGTGTTGCATGGATCACGGTACGCGTGCTTGCCTCGTTTGACAGCCTAATAAGACATTACTGTATGAATGCGAGAGGAAGGAGTAGAGGAGGAGGAAGATTGCTGCAGAGTGCTGCTGCCATCTTCACACTGAGTGTTAATACCAATAATACCTAGGAGGAAGTTACCTCGCCTGTTTACCTTTTTCAGTTACGAATTGACCTGCTCTGAAGTCGACTCTGCCGCTGAACCTAGAATATACAGTATATGACCTGTTGCCGTTCTCATTTGTGTCATTTCGCGTGCCACTTTCGAGCTTTGCGAGCACCTATGAAGATGTATGGCACCGTCACTTCGCTCATGGTTGAACAGGGGATGAGTGATGTGTGGGGGAGTATGCGTCACTTTTGGTTTCCCCTGGCAATTTGTGAGAGCAAAGGTGCAGCCAGCTCCTGTCAAAATAAATCGCATGCAGACAGCCGTACAAACACTTCACTGTTCAGACAATCACAGCCACATCATTTAAGTTCGTTTTAAACCTATAGCAGTAATATAGCTGTTTTCCAATAGTTACAACCTGAAAATTGTACTTAGAATAATTTATTACAAATGTGTATGTTCTATAAATAAAATGTCCACGTTTGAGAGAAGTTGTTGTTTTCCCCTTGCACACATAGTGGTCAGTCTATAGCCACAAAAGGGAGAAAATATGCACACGTAAAATGTGCTAAGTTAAGATTGTTGTATTTATGTAACAAATAATATATATTTTAGCTATCACAACACCACTATTGTCTTATTAGCTTTTTAACCATTCAAATAAAGATTGTTACATTGTGAGAGAAAACTAAAAGTCTCTAATTATGTTGCAAATAGTGATTTTCTTCACTAAGGTAATCCACGTCGGTTTGTTGTTTTTTTTAATGTTCTGGAGTCAGCAGGAAGCAGTATCTGCTCATGTGTCTTTGGTGCCTTTCTGGTTAAAAGCATTTTGTATATATCATTTTTGCATGTAAGACATTTTGTCAAGTCATTTTCAAGACTTAATAAATAAAAATACACATTTAAACATTAGAAGTGGTTATGTCATTTGTGGACTTGGTAAATAAATCTTGGTGTCTGTTGACGGTGTATAATTTGTATCATTTCATTGTTGATTTTTGTGAATCTGAGGTCAGTAAAGTCATTCAAGTTAGAATTTAAAGAGTATTTACACCCATTTTAAGAGTTTTTCTCCAAGAACAACTCGTTCAATACATTTACTGCTCCCCAGGACAGTTTGGTCAATACTGAAAAGCAACACTTTTAACTGCAGCTGGAAACTGGGTAACATGAATGGATGGAAGATTTGACGATTTGCAGGTCAAACAAGGTTTACTTTAAATTAGTTTTCACACTTGCTAATGAAGTATGACCTTCATATCATATTTGATGGATTTCTTTTATTTCTAGTTTCATTACACCATTGCACCAGTTTACAAACGCTGACTGAGCTGTTGCATGCACAGAAATAAAATGAATTCTAAAAGGCTTTTCCTCCATGACTCGGATACAGTTTTAGATGTTGTAAACACGCTGGAAACCACAGTGTTTTATCTCTTACGAGACAATCCATCCTCACTCACCCAAAATTCTGGGATGTTTAGTGCTATCGTTATCACCAGTGAGCTGGGGTGCTATTTGGCACCATAACAAAATCAATTACTGTGCTTTCATTATTGTGTCTTTAAATCTTCTCAACAACATGTGGATGTTGTTCGAGAATCAGCCAGTAGAAGAGGAAGCTGCACTTGCAGCACCCGCATTTTAATGAATCAGTGTTTGAGCAATGAGGTTAATGAATTTAAATTGCATTGCTGCAATCAGTGTGTTGCTTCTGTTTCTTAAGGTTGCCATTGTTTCAGGGGATAAAGGTTGTGATGACATTGCATCCAACTGCTGAGGACAAAATTCCTCCAGTACCTATATTTAATAGAAAGAGCAACAGAGCCCAGATTTCACTGTGCCCATCAAATGATCAAAGTCCATGCTACTCATCCTCAGTAGGTGGCACTGTTGCATAATTTCTTAGGGAAGTGGCATAGATCTGCGGTCTACTCTCCTCTCTGCATAATTTTGTTTTCAATATAGGCCATGCATTTGCATACCTGATTGAATTGCACTAGCTTCATAACCATACTGTTTATAATGATTAATTAAATAACCAAAATTAGCATGCACCCCATATTCACCTTATTCACAACAGCAGACA
Source organism: Gadopsis marmoratus (assembly GCA_036023855.1). Classification (NCBI taxonomy): domain Eukaryota; kingdom Metazoa; phylum Chordata; class Actinopteri; order Centrarchiformes; family Percichthyidae; genus Gadopsis; species Gadopsis marmoratus. The sequence continues at coordinate 67,919 of JAVQJF010102295.1, forward strand.
AGTGAAAAGAAAGACAATGAAAGTGAACTTGGTCAAACACAAGGTTTAAACTGAATTATTCTGCTGCATTTCCAGTGGAAATTCAAAATGACTTGCGATAAATGATAGGGAGCATCCAGCAGTGGCCTGCTGTAGCATTGAGTGACTGGTCAGGAGTCAGATGATCATTTGTATGCAAAGCCTTTAGTCTCAAGATGCGTTAAAGGTCAGCTTTTCAATAAGGCTACTGGACCCAGCCAACATCCTGCGCCTGCCCACAGCTGGGAGGCAGCACTGCATTTGGGCACCTTAGCTCAGCCTGCTGGGGACACTGAAGGGGAAATCCACACTTAACAGCATATAGTAGAGAGTAAAACTTTAAGCATGTTGCACTCCTGGCCACACTCCAATCAGCTGCAACAACACCTGAACCCACACAAAGAGCAGTTTTCTACCCTTAGTGAATCATTCAAGATTTACCCTTTTAAAACCGACAACAACATCAGCTGTCACAGCGTACCTGTAATCAGGGATTAGACTGGAGCTGCTCCAGCGGTTTGGAACGTACATCCTGCAGAAAGATGCTTTGGCAAGAAGACGTAGGTACCATAGTTGTACAAGACAGCATTTACAAGATAACATCTTTCTCACTGTATCTCATATCTTTTCTCCATCACTTACGACATTTAATATGGCCGGGGTGTCACTCTATATAATCTACCTTTGGCTAGTCCACAAAAATTAATTTTGCTTTCTTCTCCAGTGTACAAAATAGATAAAGGATATACATTACGTTGTGCGCCTTGTATGGATTAGCATGAACACTCGGGATGAAACAAGCCACTTTTCTGCAAAAGTCCAAAAGAGTCCAAATGAATACGCATTTCAAACCATAATGGATATGCTTGTTTTTTGTTTTCTATCTATGAAAATTAAAGTGTTTTATGAAAGTCAAAGCTGAGTCTTCCGTGAGAGCATGTGGTGATGGTATTTGGTTGCTGGTGGATTTACTGTGCCTTTGACTTGTCTCCAGCAAGATAAACCTGGAGGTTGTTGGTGTGAATGTGGAGCCTTGGTCTGAGGAAATGTCCGTTTAGTTTCAGTAGTTTAGGCATTTGTTTGTTTGTATTTTAGAAGATGGTAGCTAATGGCGCTCATCTTCCACTTCACTGACCTAATTTCAAGGCTCTTCATGTTGTCACCATGACTGATCTACTAATGAGCAACAACCTGATGATCATTAACAATCCTTTAGGTCAGTTCTAATAGCACCAATATTATGGTAATACTGACATAAAAGCTGCACAGTACACAATCATTTTCTGGCAGGAATTCTGTATCTGTTTCTGTTAGGGATGTGTCATGCCGCTTTTTATTATGGTGGGTGCTGCTGTTACAAAATAGGCAATTATTTTTCTGCCTACTGCACCACATGTGATTAAAGATTTAAGAACTTGATCTTCCTGCAGTTGCTGCAGGAAATACAAAAGACAGAGATGGACCAAGACCTTTAAGCTTTCAGCAGCTGTGTGGTCTAATAGCACATGATCCTCACAATACCATTAAGACAAATCACAAGGTTTATAGGACAATAGCTGAATAATTAATATTTCAGGTTCAGATTTTGTGTAGCAGCTTCTCAACCACTTGGTGATATGTGTAATAAAAGACATGAATGGACAACCAACATTTGCAATATTTGCAACGTTTGTAAAGTCTTTTAATGCAATGTTATTGTAGATTTATAAATAAAAGTCCCTCAGATTAATCACAGCCTCATGTTCACTCCTGCAGCACAGTTTGAGGCCAATTTTCAGTGTGTTTACTACTTCTGTCTTCTCACAGCCATTCTGCTGAAGCTTGATCCTGCCACACTGGTGGCAATATACATTTGTGAATCCAAAGAGCCTGTAATAAGCACCACCGATCAAAGTATTTTAATACAGCCATCAAGCCTGTATTCAGCTCCAACTGAGCCAGGAGTAACGCAACGCTGCCGCAGACTCAGCTGTCAGCTTCACCACTCAGACATAAATCATTAACAGGAGAGTAAATCCTCTATAACCTGTAAATAATGATCAATGCAATATTGAGTCATCCAATTCTCTAACTACACAAAACCCCAAACTGATTCAAATATTCACATCATATTCAAATTTAACAACTCCCAACAGAGGCGATTACCTCTCTTTTTAAGCATTACATTTACATCAGTGGGCAGCATCAATCCCCTTCTTGGTTGATGTTTGGCTTCACAGGCAAGACAGCCACATGTAAAACAGAAAAATCCCTTAATTTCACTTTTCTCCTTTGTGAAACAAAGATTTGCACAAAAAAAAAACAACAACAAAAAAACAAATGGAAATGCACCTGTTTTTGTTTTCAAATGAGCATTTTCAGATTTTTGGAAACTGGATGTTGTCAAAAGGCCCAAAAATCTGTTTAGGATTAGGCAATAAGTGCTATAAAAAGGGAGAATAATATAGAAACACTGGCTTTAGAATACGTTTAAATGTTATTTTTATTTATCAAGTTAAAATCATTATGTTGAGGTTAAAGTTAATGGTGGTTGAGACAAGGTTTGGGTTTTATGTGATTGAGGTTAGGGCAAGAATCAGAGGGACTTTTTACTCTGGCTGTAACAACATGGAAATCATACTGTTAAAAAAATGTTTGTGGGTTTATGATGGGGAAAAAACGGAATGATTGAAGTGCTGTTGTAGATTATATCGTTAACATACCAGATAAAAAGGAATATTGAAGCTGTCAAAGACTTTTATTAACAACGTTTTGTTTTATAACCTGTTTTCCATGTGACTTGATAATTCTGGTTGAACTTATATCTTTATAGTAAATTTAAATAAAACCCCCTGAAATGTTGATGTTTGCACCACAATGTCTTTTTATGGTGACAGTGCCATTTTGTATACAATTGGCGCATCACAAACCAGGCCTTCTCCAGGTTACAGTTGACCTCACGTTGATGGTGCAAATTATTTCAGATTATCTTTCTTCTCTAGAAAACACAAAAAAGGAAACCATTATAAAGCCCCAAATAAAGCCAAAATTATCTCTGGAGGATCATGGTGAAGACCTACAGTATATGCTGCCACTACTATCCTTAATGATGTGCCATTGTTGGTGAAGGTGACGCCTTTTTATTCCAACAAGATAAAATAATTCCAAAACCCATCTTTATCGATGCAATCTAGAACAGTTTAAAGAATCGTAGTTAAATTGAGCATCCTTTCAAGATGTTAAATTCAAAACTTGCAACTGCACAGATTTGCCTCATGAGGATTTCTGAATAAATAAATTGTAACAAATGTTATCAAAATATGAAAGCTTTCCAAAAAGAGTTGAGGTTATGCGCTTCTGAGCTTATGCAGTGCGTATTATTCTGAGAACACTTCATTTAAATTCCAAAGGAGTAAATAGAAGTTTAGTTTTTAGCGCTTGCTCATGGTGGAATTGTTGGGTCTATACATATAGAGTTGGTTTAGACTTGCTCTATATTAACAAGTGCTATGAGATAACTCTGTTATGATATAGTACTATATAAATAAAATTGAATTGAACTGAATTGAATAGTTTTCCAAAATTCACATTTGAACATCAACACTAATTTACACGTGTCACCACATTACAAATTCGAATCATAATTTGAATTCAGCTCTTCGGTGGAAAACAAAACCTCACCCATACCAGTGCCCCTTTTAGAAAATAATAAAATAATAGACTGGTGTCAAAGTTAAAGCCTAAACCAGACTCACATTTGCATTTTATTATGATGATTTTAGCACCTTTCAATAGTTTTCACGTGGCCAATTATCTACCAGTGATATAATCTAAAGGCAAGAGGCAAAGCTCTCTAATCTGTGATACCTTCACATCTTCCAAAGAGTATAACTTTGGAAAATATCCGCTTGATTTATCTAACTCAGACTGCTATAAGCTTCAGATAAACTCTGCAATGTATTTTTTCACAGACACTGTGGATTTTGTCCCTCCATCACTTACACTGAAAACACATCAGGGAGGGATCTGTTCATGACCAGCATGGACAGGAGGAATTATAACAACAAGCAGGACCTCTTTCAATGTGCATCTGGGCACCTAACTATAGTTTTGAGACACACTTGAAAAATTGTGAACCATCCTTTAAATGGATAGGGTTATTTTGGTCTGTTTTAAGAGGAATGTGTGAGTTCGGCAATAGCTTGACTTCAAATGTTCCAGAACCTGTTAGAAATTAGCCAGTCTTTGTGTTAACCACATGTGTTAAAATGATTTTTCACACAGGAGCACTGGAGAATGCAAAATTGAATTAATATTTGATAAGACACACAAATGAGCAGAACTCAAAACAGACATTATTGTCGGTAGCTTTACATCTTCTTGAGCACTACTTAGTACCTTCTTACATAGGTATTCAACATCAGAAAACGAAGTCCCTTCAGCCTTTGCTGCTTACATTTCTTAAAAATGGAGTTGAGCATCTCTTCTGATTCAAGGAGCTTTCGAGCTGCACACAGCGAGTCATGTCATTAGCATACTGTTGTTCTTAATTGAGTTACAGGACATACAAAAGGGGTTATCCCATTTCACATATTTGTGTAATGGAGGCGATTCAGTTTAATAGCTCCTTAGTCAAATTGCCAGGTACTTAATGGATGAGTGTGCACAGAGTTCAGATTTTACATGGAAATAAGAGTGATTAACTGAGGGAGGCAATTTGGCTGCCAAGACATTTGAGTAAAGACTGAAAGGTTTGTACTTGTTTCTAAACTGAGTGGACCAGCAGCAGAAATGCAAAGCGGGCAGACGCGTTCAAAAGCAGAATTTAGGTCATTTTCAATTTGGCCTTGTTTTTCTTGTTTTTGCCATCATGGGAACTGATTGTGTTTAAGATTTTGGCTTCAGATTTCTCTGAGTACTGGTCTGTAAAATATATAAAAAAAAACAACAAAGACAGCTTTGACACTCACAACCAAAATTCAGTGAAAACAGTAACACTCTCGGTATAGAAGGACATGCCTAAAATCCTTTGCTGTTTCTCTGTCTGAGCTCGCCTCTTGCAGTTTGTAAGCAGATTAAATCCAAGTCTGGAGCAGCAGGACTTTCTGATCCGTGGGATATTGTACAACTTTGTACATGCACCCGGTGGAATATGTTTAGGCCACAATCAGCATAACAGCTCGAGATAAAGGAAGGGAGCATTTTCATTTAGAGACAATATTTCTGGCCGGAATTGATCCCCTCAGGTAGCATGCCTCCAGGCCATAGAGTGTCCTCCAAAGGTTCAACTAATTAAGTGTTTGCATTTGATTTAGGTTTGAGATGGTCTGGGTTCTGGCTATGGTTACAGTTTGGGTTGTCCCGATCCTTGTGAAGGATATGGGATTTGTATTCAGCATGAGAGGAAGTTCTGTCTGGGAAGCTAAATTGAGGGCAAGAGAAGCTAATGAGCTCTATTCACAGAGAAAAGACACAGGCTGCCAAAATGTGTTTCCTCCCACTATATTCCAGAAAGTTTCCACTATGGTGAAATGCTTTTGTTGGCTCAGGGAAATTCTGACAGAGGTGCAATACTTTGCATGATGCCAGCCAGTTCTGCACGTGGTGGGGTCATCACATCTCATGATCTCTTTTCCCTTGTTGTTTTACTTTAGTACTGGCAATTTTACTAAACCTTTCTTTCATACAGTGAGTTGCAAAGGCCAACTTAGAGGACAAAAATAAATAAATAAGTTACTTTACTGGCATTGATTAATGTAAAGTGTAGGTATGTTATTCCACGAGCATGCAGAATATTTCTCCCACATTTAGTTGGGTCATGAAATATCAATCCAATATAACTGCATTGCATCTAAAAGAAAATAAGTATGATAAAGATGACATATGACAAAGAATGCATATATTCTTTGTCGTCTGATGCAGTTATTCTTTACGTTATAATAGTGACAGCTGCTTACCGTGTGTGTGCAAAGAAAGCAGCAGTGCCAAAGGGCAGCTCAGAGAAAAGGTAAATCAGAGCAAAGATGTGCAGTTTATCTTCTCTCTTGTCAGCGTACTTCCCGCCATAGGGGATGAATGGGCTTTCTTTAAATAGCTCTGATTAATTTGAGGTTTTAATTGAAAGGGTGTTGGTGGCAGCCACACGCTCTCTCTCTCCTCTCAACCAGTCGTTAAGGGGAGTGGCACCCATGTCAAAAGGACACCTGGCACTGTGCTCTGCGTCCGCTATATCGACATGACAAAAGCCTTAACCACCATTGCATCCTCTTTGTGAAGCTATCAGTGACATACAACTCTGTTTGCTGTAGGTGTCCCATCCCCCCGTCTCTTAAACACTTGCTTTGACTTTCTTCCCTTTTTTGCTCTTTCTACTCTGTTGCATCACCGCTCCTTTCCTCTGTGGCATGAGCGATTAACGCCCCGACATTCTCTACTCTCCGGTGTCATTGTTCCTTGCATTGTTTTGCGTCACCATGGGCCCCACTTACAGTACCGTTGACACAATGATTTCTTGTTTCACCCTTAATAATATCATTACGTTAGTGATGTGTGATTCACAAACTACTTGTATACTTGAATGGCTTTCTAGTGAACTGTGAGAGATGATGGTTTGCCTCCGTGAGAGCGCTGGTGTTGTTTCCGCCAAGGCAAACAGACAGCTGTGCATCTGGCCAACATGCCATGTCATTGTTGCTGTCTTGCTGCTCCTCGTCATAGCTGAAACAAATGAACAAGATTCCCCATAAACATTCCATCAATAACAATCATTTCGTTTCTGAACATTCTTGAAATCACATTACTAAATATCAATGACTCTTTCACTAATTCATGTGTTTTGGCTGATTTCTACAGTGTGTATATGCATAGAGATGCTATGCTGTTGTCTGGAGGAGAATGTTATTAGGTGTTTTACACATTCCAAGATTCATATATTTATTTCTCAACTGAAATAAAACAAAAGTTATATTGATATTTCACTGACTTATTTAAAGTAGACATGCTTTCTTTCATTTTTAAAATGTTTGTTTTTTGTTACCATTCTGCAAGTGCCTACTTGGTCTAGTGAGTGACATTACTTGGCCTTTCCCACCTTCTGCAGCCTGCTTGGGTATGCATCTTAGTCTCTGGTGATTGATGAGTGGGCAAGGGGAGAAGAAATCTATCCCCAGGTTACAGCGCGGCCCCGGTGATTGATGGCCCCTTAGAGGTCTTAGCAGAACTCATGTGTCATGGGCCTCGGAGAGCTCAGAGCTGGGAGTGGGGGGAAAAAAAGCTAAATGTATGTATGACACAATCTGTGTATTCTTGTCTGACTACATTTTACTGTCCTCGAGATGAGCTGTAGGAGTATTGCTGTGAACTTATCATGTTTATGGTTGCCTGTGCATACGGTAGTAACATGTGCCAGAAGCAGCTGTTTCATATGCTCAGGTAGGCATCATTTCAGTTGAGTCTTCCAGGCAAAACCTTCTCTCAAGCTACAAATATTCCACCATTACAAGGATTATCATACCTAACCAAGGCCCTAACTTTAACCATTTATATGACTGATGGAGAATAGTGGGTGCAGTACATATTGAGGGATTCAGGGCACATTATTATATTACTTTGAATGAATTATCTAATGTAAAAATATTACAATAAAACTTGAATGATGTGCTCTTTCACCAAGACTTATTAAGAGAATTAAGTGACATGTCAGCATATCATGGTGGCAACTGAAGATGAATTCTGCTCAGAATGCCGGAAGGCTTCTCCGCTCTCTCCTTCCTCCTCATTGTTTTGCATTCTCTCCAGGTTTCCTCACATCATTGGAAATAAAGTTAATGTGCGTTTTCAGTGCGTGACAGCTTAAATGTCAACTTCACCCTAAACACAGTTTTGTATGGGAGACAGACTGCAGCTCTTGTAATCTGTCGGTGTACCACCTTTCTGGGACACATATTTGATCATTCTCCCGCAGTGAATTAACTGAAAATCAATCACAATGATGCACATGGAGCATGGAGAAAGTGACAGAAAATAATATAATCTGTGTTTTTATTTTCACAGGAGATGCAGGAGACGCTCCTGAGGGTTGCTGATGATTTTGGGAAAATATCATGACTGACAGGTTTAGCCCTGTGAACGTAGGCAGCTGCTATTAGGCTCAGCTGCTTGATGTGAACTTGTTTCATAAACAAGTAATGAATACTTCTAAATTGGCCTTACGCACTTAAAGCAAAAGTAATCATCAACTATTCTCTCAATGCAGCAAATATGGTAATGAATCTCTCAAGAAACTTTGTAATGTTCTTTTCCTCCCTGGGCTATTGAAGAGATTCATGACTGTAACTGCACAACAGTAAACTTGGCCAGTTTCCATGTAGCCATAAAAGGTGCAAACAATGGCTTCCTCTATGGCCATCCTCTATTTTTTATTCAGATATGAACAAGGCCATCTCACACCCCTATGCATCACATGCAGCCCCCAAATGCAAAAAGAAATAAAAAGAAAAACACCTGTCATTTGCTCTATGTCTGAGCCTGAGTTCCACTCTGAGGCAATATACCACCCAGTAGTATCCACTGGGATGGGCTGCAGTAGTGATAAATTGGCATGGATTAAATGTCAACCCTGGAGCAGATTCGCCCTCACCGGAGCTATCTCTTCATATGAAAACAGGTCAGACAAATTAGTGCAGGCTCCATCCTCAGCACATAATCTTTATGTATGGGAAGACAATTTAACAGACAGGCATATATGAAGGTATATAGATTGAGACAAGGTGAGACTTGCTTAAGGCATTAGGTCTATCCATTGAGACCAGATCTGTTGTTCAGGCGTTACACCATCTAAAGCATGTTCAGTGAGTATTGGAGAAATATTGACTCCCTAATGAGATCCTTAAAATAGATGCATTGCTATCTTTAAAATGATACTAAACTCGCTGTTTACTAACACGATCCCAGTTGCGAATTTTCCTATTGCAGCACAAAGAGACATGGAGTTCCAGAGAGTAGAACAACAGTCTGCATTCAAGCACAACAGTGTGGAAAATACATTTTAGGCCGCTGCTGTCAGCCCCGTGTTTTCACTGAATCTAGGCCTGCTCTTGGAATTCATTCTGCAGATTCAGTTGCTCAGATCTTTGCACCGTGTCCATCTTAGCCGTCTTTCTCCAGTCTCACAGTATCTCAATCACATCCTCACAGCAGCAGGAACTGCAGTGCGATACTGGCATTCAGAAAATAAAGTACAATTAGATAAAACACACTATTTGGATTACAGGAATTAATTTCCTCTCGGGCTATGTATCAACCAAGTCAGAAAGCTGAGTGAGAGCTGGATAGCTCACCAGCTTAGAAACATGAGGGTGTGAATTTGTGTGTGCTTGTGAGTGTGTCTGCAGAGGTTTGAGAGCACTGTTCCTGCTCATTCACCCAAGGGCTGAATAATTTCCCATGCGAACAGCAATTAAACAAAAGTCTCTAGTGAAGGAATCAGATCAAACCCCACAATGTGAGAACCATATAGGTGTCTCCTGAGGAAGACTTGGTATTCTCCTTCCTTTTAAAAACTTTTTAAGGTTTCTTTGTGCCTTATCTTTTCTCTGGTTGCTTAAAGTGACTGTGATGTGACTGTGAAGCACCCTCTTCTGGCAAGTTCGCATTTGTATTTTAATTTATCAGAGACCTCTGCACCGTGCCGGTTCAACAAGCAACGGCTAAAATTGCTAATTGGCTTCTCTGTTAGTATATGCTATGCTCTCCCACCTCTAGTCAGACCCCCAGACATGCTGCCATTCCATTACCATGCTAATGCATGATATGCAGGGACACATGATACATACAGAAAGCACAAGATGTGTGGTTGCCCAGAGGCCCAAAGAACCATTACTGCTCTGTTCAAACACTGAAACCAACTTAGCATAAAAGTGTTAGCAGTGAGCCATCAATCATTTACCTCCCTACACAGTTCCAACTGCCTCATACATTACAGATTTTTAATATCTTCAACCTCTCTTTCTTGCCCAGCTTGGACTTCATCAAGGGTCGCGGCAGTGACAGAATTTCCAAATGCAGATATAGCTTGGAGTTGAAATGGAAAACAGGGGGCACTCACCAGTCTTTTTAATAGCTGAAGAGGACAGACCAGCACGTGTCTTGGGATTGCTGGTTTGCCTGGCAGGCAACCAGACAAGAGATGAGGGCTTGGGATGTAGCAAGCTGCACAAAATGGCTATACTTATGTACCCTCTCTCTCTCTCTTTCTCTCACTCTGTGCTTGGACTCTGATGGACGACTGCCCAGAACTAAGTTGTTTCTGGGAATGGGGGTTTTTGGAGTAAGAGAACAGCGCTTGTTCAAACCATGGGGGCTGGTCAGGCTATTTTTTTCTCTCCCTAAACATAGAGAGCAATCATAAAACACAAACGTCTTGGCAAGCTGGGCACTGAAAATGCCTCAAAACCGAATCATTTATGTTAGAAGGCAGAATGTGAAATCAGTGGGCTGCGTCACACTCTGGTTCGCAGACCTTTGTCAGCTTTCTCTCTCGCTACTTGAGATGCCACAGGCACCTGTCAACAGCTACTTAGTTCCTTTGGATGGGCAGCAGATTTATAATACACCTGCCTTCTCAGTATTGCCTGCTTGACTTCTATGATGTGAAGTACACGGTGCACTCATTTGGCAGTAAACCGGAAAGGTGCTGCAGTGGCAGAGATGTTCCATTGAGGTGGCTGGTAATTGATGTATGGCTTCAGCCATGTTAGGGCTGTGTAGTGGAGAGGAGGGAAGCAATTTGTGGCTCGGCTAGGGGCCCTCTCAGCAGCTTCAGTAAGCACTCCAATTTCCCTTTCATTCTGCCCAGCGCTTTTGTCTGAGGATAAACGGCAAGCTGTGAATTTCCACAGATCACATGGGCGCTCTGTTACTCACACACACTCATGGATGGATTGGGCTTTTTGGCCTCTTCAAAGAATGTTTTCAAGGCAGAGTGAATATGAGCGGATTCCTTACTCCTGATGCGTGAGCAGGACGCATGGCGTACACACAGCAGAGGAATAAACGGGTGTGTTTGGGGTTTTAGCGGAGAATTGATTGAGGGGCTGTTTGGGCTGACAGAAGAAGGGAGGAGAATGAGTTGTTTACATTTTTGGCTTTCAGCTGCATAGTGAAGTGCTCCCATGTGTGCCTCTGTATAAATATTCATCTTCCTCAGTGTTCTGCATCAACAGCTGAAACACTTTCATCTATCTACATTTGCAGTTTCAGAAAATAGATCACTCCTGGGTTGCGAACAGCGTAACAGTATTAGCAGAAGAATTAACTTTGTTAGGACCAACTCTGATGTGGTTATTATTTGTAGAGGAGGTCTGCTATTAATTTAAAGAAAATCCAGGGATCTATGTAAAATGAATAAAGATTTTAACCGTTTGATTTGCTTTATGATATTACAAGCTATGAACATGCTTCAGTACCATTCACCTTGCTTTATGGAAGTGGAAATGCAATTTAGTTTCACATATGTTCACATTTTTGAAATTATTACAAGGAAAAGCAGTAAATCTTCACATTTGAGAAGCTGGAGCCTTAACTAATTGGTTCAGCAGTGCTTGTATGTATTTTTGGGTAAAGTAGTTTAGTTCATAACAAAGCCACATATTTTTTAAGCTCTTCATATGTTTTGAATGCAAAACAAAATCTTGTAACCAGTTGCAACTTAAAAACGTTTGCATGCACCACCCGGCGAGCACACTGAGTGACCCAAATCAAACACACCCAGGATGTTGCGTGACAGGTGCATGCTGGGTCTGGCTATAGGCGAAAAGGCTAAAAGGCTAAAATGCTCACGGTATTTCATCCATGTGACACCTCACTGAGACACCTTTACCCTCAGCGAGCTGCCTAGCTGTGACTGCAGAGCCTCTTTCAGTGGGGGGGGAGAAACGGCGTGGAGGTGAACCTAGAGCAGCAGATTGTGGAGGACTTCGCTGCAGAAGAGTCACACACAATATATGTCTGAGTATAGTTAGTAGTTTTAGTCAACTGTTGACTGGATAAGAAGTGTCAGGCTATTTAATTTATGTTGCTTAATAATGCTTGTTGCAGCCTCTGGTGCTCATTGACTTTTTATTTATTGTCGAGGTTATAATTGTCTTGTCTGGTTAATTCTAGTAAGGCTACACTGAGGAAAGCGTTTGTATATTTATCATTGATAATCAGCTGTATGCACAGGCTGCAAAATGCTGTCTGCATGGAATTTATTCTTGGGTTTTGAAGCCTAAATGTGTGTTTTAATTTAATAGTACTGTGTATATCACCACAGCTTCTTACTTGAGTGTAATCTAGTACTCCATCCCTGAATATTTGCAATAATTTGGTGCTATAAAATCTATATACGTGTTGGCTATATATAGTTGCAATGTTTTCTCGACTGCAGTATTGGCCAATGTTTTGGGTTCATCCTAAGCATTTGCTATTGATCAAAAGCCTTGTCGGTGTTTATCCGCCATGCTCACCTTTCAGTCATTGCAAGGAAATTAAACACACCTGTCACTTTGTGTTTCCAATGAGCTCCATGTTTTGACAAACAGGGTGCGACATTTTACTCTCCCATGCTCTGTATTTATCTCACACGCATGCACACGCACACACACACACACACACACACTTTCCAGTTTCTGTTTTGCAGCAGTTATTATTTGTCTTCCTCACTACATGCATCATTTTTGTCCCATTTATTCCTCGCGCCTGGATATCAAGAATTATTATTATTATAATGATAATAGTAGTAAAGATAAGAGAAAAAATCTTAACAATGACTAAAATACTCAACAACATGCCTGGAACTTGGGTCTCATCAAAGCTTTACCTTATGTAGTTTCTTTATATATTTAGTTGACTGCTGTTTGGTATAATTATTTAGTTTTCTGCTCCCATGGTAATAATTTTCCCTCCCAACAGACTGTGGTTTCTGTGGTGATGCTGCTCTTGTCTGTGCTTAGACATACTTGCTAATGTTGTGTTTAGTAAGAAGGGGGGGCGGCTGAAGTCCTGGGTCTGGGACTGCTGTCTAAATGGTCCAATTGAAATGATGTGAGTTTTTGTAGTTCATCTGAAAAACCTCTCCACATTAATTAAACAACCCTCTGCTGAAAGTAACTCCTGATTATCACATACATTAATCCATAAACCCGTATGCAAATCCATCTCTTCATGCCTTCAGTTCCTTAACTGCTTTTGCAGATAGTTTAGAGAGCCAGTCGCCCTCCTCTACATCATTCATAATGCATGAGCCAGATCATATCGGTTGGAGATCAAAAATCCTGTTGTTCTTCCTTCAAGCTCCATATTCTCTTGTATTTTTCTCATCTATTCTCTAAATGGACACACACACGCTTTTTCCCCTTAGATTAAATATAGCATATGTGTTTAATTTTTTTCAATTCAGGAGGTTATTAGCAATTTTGTGAATGTGCTTGCCGTTTTCATGCTCCGTTATTGTACCAATCTTCTATGAAATAGGACATGCACTGACAGGATATGCATTCAAGAACGACTGCAAAAAGCACAATGTCCCAGCTCAGATATTGAAACCATAGAAGCCTTTTTCTTTATTAAATTTAAAGTTATAACCATTTTTAGAAAAATTATGTGCTAATGTTTTTTAGAAATAACTATGTAATATTGAAGTTAAATAGTTGTAATATAATAGAATGACTGGTGATTATTGAGTAATTTATATGTAAATATAATGGGTGCCACTGTCTCTAATTGTATCGGAGAATATTAAATATTATTGAAAATATTCTGGATTGTTCTGTTATATGTGATTACATCTGAAGTCTATTGGATGCGTCAAAGTTTAAGAACTATTTTGTTGTCTTAAGTCAAATTCAAAGTAATAAAACATAAGCATATTAGCCTATATTGCATGATATTAAGTGCAGACTTTGAATCAGTATGTGCCTTTTTGAAAATGCTTTCTCATGCAATGATAATGTAGCTTTACTACAATAAATGAAGACAGGCCCGTGGTTGAAATCATTTACATATCTCAAGCAAGTTTCATGTCTCTGCGCTTCAATTTTAACGTTACAATAAAATAAATGGAAAACGATGGCCGCCTGGAAGGAAGACAAAAAATCTGAAAAACTATGTTCCTTGAAGAATGGCCAGCAGAAAAGAACCATATATTTGTAGCAAATGGGCAAAAACATAAAAAATAAACCCCACTGGTGGTCATTTATTTTTTAGAATGTGACTCAGTTAACACTCAACTCAAACAGCAGGTTTTTGGCCAGAGTCCCTCTGATCACAGGCTTTTAAGCATAAGCCCTAATTTGAATCTTGGATATTCTACGACTGGAGTTCAGGAGTCGCTGGGTCGAGTGGAGGCGTTGATGTCAGATTTGCGGACTACCACTGTCTGGCTGCTTTTGCCCCTCCTTTGCTATGGGTCTTGTGAATATGCAGGGGCTGTTAAGCAGACTTGTACCTCTTGTAACCACACAGCCCAAGAGCAGCTCAGGGAGTCATAAAGGACCAAGCGGAGGACACAGTGAATTGCAATGGATGAGAAAGTGCTGCAAAGGGACGTGTGTGTGTGTGTGTGTATGTGTGTGGACTATTGTGATGTGAATAATGACTCCTTTCGTTCACCAGTGGCCCTGAGTGTCGGAGAAGTCACTGCAAATCCTCATTTTTGCAGACAAAGCACAATGCCAAGGGGGAAGAAATGAGTTTTATTTTAAAGATTTGTCTCATTCAACAGATTACATTCCTCTCCATCATAGGTGACTGCACTCGGCTGACAATATGTGGAGTCTGTCGCCCAATTTTACAGCCCGACTTATAATTCAGTGTAGTTAGGGTAGCAATTTACTCCAGCCCAGAGTTTGCGCTTGGGGTTATTGTGTGTATATATTACCTGGACCAAAGTGGTTCCATATTATATCCATATTTTTATCCAGTCAACCTTAAACTTAATGCAATCTATTATTTTGAGAACACTTAATCCCAATACTTTTACTTCATGTTCTCTTCCAAAGGCCACTTACGCGTAGCTAGGAGCTGTTGCAAGTTTAGATTTTTGAAGTGCTTTTTACAATTTCACACATGGCAGCAATTTATATATTTATTTCCTGTTCCCCTTGCAGTTACAGTAGCATTAGGGAAGGAGACCTGAAACATGCATTCCCTGCAGGTCCGAAAAATAGTTTGTAATGCTGCTTGATTTTTTTTTTTTTCTTTGCAGAGAATATCTCAACCCTTTCTTTCTTGTCAAAAAAACAAAAAAACAAAAAACATCTCTGTCACATTCCAGCACTGGTTTCTAAATTAATGGCTTTTTATGAAAGGCAAGGAGGTCTTTGTGAGATTTGCTATAAAACAGGTCAATATGAACAACCACTTTGTTTGAAATTGTAAAAATTAGACTTCACAGAGCAACATTTCGGTCCCTGTACCTGCAATAGTTGCTTTATGAATGAGAACATAAAAAAAAATCCTCAAAATAACAAATTGCTGTGAAAATCCTAAACAGCAGCTCAGTCACAATGGGGTTGCCAGGCATTGAGGTGTAATTGGTGGCGGACATGAGTCAGCAATTTAGCTGGCTCTCTCCATCATCCTTCATCGCTCTCTTCTTCCCTCCCCACTAATGCACTTATAGTATATGCACACCTTACCTGCTAACAAATACACACACACACACAGTCATATATATATATATATATATATAT
>JAVQJF010102296.1:0-11011 GCA_036023855.1 Gadopsis marmoratus
CAGAGCCAGATCCACATTACACACAGAGCCAGATCCACATTACACACAGAGCCAGATCCACATTACACACAGAGCCAGATCCACATTACACACACACACACACACACACACACACACAGAGCCAGATCCACGTTACACACAGAGCCAGATCCACGTTACACACAGAGCCAGATCCACGTTACACACACACACACACACACACACACACACACACACACACACACAAAGTCAGCAACATGTTCACGACGTCTCCATCCTGTCGCCTGATGGTTTTCTGGTTGACTGAGGACGTTTGGGTGCAACAAGATCTTGTTAACCTAAATTCCTCAATTTACAGATTATTCCAAATGAAACCGTGTCTGAGGAAGCAGAGTTGACAGTTTACAGGTTGTAGAGCGTCTTCTGGCCAAAGGGACTTGGAAACAAATCCACCTGCCCAAAATAATAAATTAAACAAAGATCCAAGTACATTTGTCACCTGTCTGTAAATGTCGCCACATGTTTCATTAACGCAAGCTAGCAGCCGAGTAGCTGATGCCCCCTACAGGAGAGTGCGTCCCACTGCGGGGCAGCACCCCTGTACAAGACACCAAAGCAACTCTTTTTATTACCGGACTATTTTAGTACAAACATTTTGGACAGGTTTACGGCCCAAATAGAGAATCTACCGATCTGGCACTCGGCAAGTGTTCATTTCAGACCCTGCTTGTACATGAAGACGAAAAGATGGTTCGGGGGTCATTTTCATTGTTTGAGGTTTTACAGAACCGACGACTGAATGAAACATCGTCATCAGATGAATCTATAATGAAAACAACTGTCACTTTGCAGCAGCAGCAATAAGAAAGAAGCTATAATGAAATGACATCCGTCTCCAGTTATATGATCCAGATTCCTTTGACTGGTGCCGTCATGGCATCAAACTGGGAGACCAAAGACTTTAATTTGGTTATTTGGGCGTGACGCTGACCATGTGACTGATCTCAGGCTGCAGAGTCTCATGAAGTGAGCTGATGAGTGAAGTGAGAGAGCTTTAACACTCAAATGTCAGAGACTTCAGAGCTGAAGTCAAGCACACGCTTCCTGTCTGAGAAGAAACCACATTTTTATTTTTATTTTTTTAAAAGGTGGTCCAAGCTGTGGTCCAAGATGTTCTGTGGTGTTTGTGTGTAACCCAGAGCCTTCGGAGGGAAACAAAAGGATATTCAACACATCTGCTCACGTTTCATGGATGAAATGCATTCGGAGAATACACCGTTCACTTTCCACGAAGAACACCTGACCCTGGATCAGTTCGTGCGTTTAAAGCCCCTGCTGACTGACTGCTCTGTGCTCTGATCCTCAGCCGCACACATGAACAACATGTGACTGTTCAAACTCCCAACAGTCTGAAGCCACCGAAGGCTGCAGCTCCTCCGACTCAGAGCGCAGACACATTATTCTCCCCATCGGTCAGCCAAGAGGCGCCTCACGACTCAAGTGCAAGTACAGGAACCACATTCCTGCTTCAGACTCGTAACACTCAGCTTCTAGTCCGAAATGAAACCATAGAATTACAGAATAAAAAACAAAAAACTTATTTTTCTGTAGAAGTATCTCTGAAACAATCAATCAGACTATTAAGTTAATTTACAGTCACTGAAGTCATTTTCCGACTATTAAAAGCCAACGTCCTCCGGCTGAAGCAGGATGCTTTTCTCAGCTTTAAATGACAAAGTGAATTTGTTTTTTCCCCAAAACACGACGTTTGAAGACGTCAGCTTGGGCTCTAACCAGCAGGTTAATTAATAATGAAAGCGATCGCTAGCTGCAGCCATGGCCACAAACACGACACTATACAGGAGACACGTCACTTCCTGGAAGCAGAGAAAAAGCCGTGATGCACAGTTTGCATTGTAACCTGATATTATTTCCAAGAACTAAGTTGGTTCAGCAGAAGTGACATCAGAGGAGAAAGGATCCGAAGCAGCAGACACAAAACTTCAGCAGCTTTCAGGCTCCAAGTCTGACATCAGGCTTCTCCGAGGTAACAACAAGAAGCTCACAGGACTAATCCACTATGAAGCAAACTGGTATTAGACATTTTCATCCGAATGTAACAAGATGGTCAAACTAGAGAAGGACACACTGAATATTTAATGACATTACAGTTAAATAGTTTAGAGTCAAGACATTTCTTATGATCCTCCTGGCAGGTAGATGCTGCCAGCTGGCAGCTTCAAAAGAGCCAAGAGCAGTTTGACTCACCAGGGGCTGATCCTCATGAAGGGGATGGGGGCGCAGGTGAAGAAGACCGTCATGAGGAGGAAGGACTTCCTGCCCCAGATGTCTGACAGCGCACCAATCAGAGGAGCTGACAGAAACGACAGGAAGCCCTGAACAGGAACGCAGAGAAACACGGAACAGTCAAAGCTCAGATGGTCGGTCAGCGCTGTATTTATCAATTAGTGGGAAAATGATTGCAAACTATTTTGATCAATTAACTGTTTAAGTCAAAAAGTCCAAACATTTGATGGTTCCAGGGTCTGAAGTGTGAGAGCTTGCTGCTTTTCTGGGCCTCATGTTGAATGAAGCGAATGATTTCAGGGTTTTGAGGTTTGTTGGCTTCGTGCAGCAGGATGCTGTGACGGACACTTTTCACCGTGTTCTGATGTTTGTAGACGATTTGTCAAGTAAATAATCTGCAGATTTATTAATAATGAATGTCTTCAGTCATGGCTCTGGGACATGCATTTGTGCGTTTAGAAATGACAGGAAACCAAGAATCCTGGCTGGATGTGAAAGGGGGACGTCGTGGTTCACGGCCGTCCCCCTTTTCACACCCTGTCCTGGGCGAGTCTGGACTCACTCAGATATGGAGATTACTCAGTGGATCGGGTGTCGGCCATGACGGATTACACCGTTTGTGTCATTAAACTGTTTCCTTCCCGTTGAACCAGTCAGCAGCAGGAGGTTCCCATCACCACCTGCTCCTCTCATCTATTTAATATTCAGTTCTTATTGCATTCATGTTATTTGCCCATGAGACGGTGAAACATCCCCAACAGGATCAGGTTGTGTGACAGAGGTCTTACCTTCACTCCCTGGACCAGGCCGTTCATCAGGAAGGTGTGCTGAGGAAACGTCTCATGGAGGACCTGAGACGACAACACAGGGTCAACGTCACATACGCGCTGCTTTAAGGCTTCGCAGCACTTTGATGCGAGTTCAATAATCAGTCTGTGACATCCGTCATTGCCCCAGATCACAGTGAATCCCGTTAAAGCTCATCTTGAGTCAGTCGTGGGACTGATTAAGAAAATGTAGCATGGACGTGCTTTGCTCATCGTGCCTGTCGCACACACTGCGCCTCTCTGTTCACACGATACAGACTCAGACCTGCAGAGTCTGGCTGCCGAAGGACGAACTCACGAGGACAAAGCAGAGACGGCGGTGGGACGTCAGGGGAGGAAAATTAGAGGAATAAAACTTGGCTTGTGTGCTTTCTTTCTTTCTGGAAGTCAGATGTTTCAGATGGACATCAGTTTCATCTCTGTGTCCAGGACTGAGAGAAGACCAAGATGTGTTTAGCCTAGCTTTAGCACAAAGACTGGGAGCAGGGGATTCTTACAGCAAAAACATCTGGATCTGGCTCAACTTCTGCAGCAACAGAATGTGACATCATCCAGCAAAAACACCACGAAGACAAAGTGACCGTCAGTGTCTCTTATAAACCTTCACACTCGTGGATCTGTTAGTCACACTGGACCTCCTGGGTCAGAGCTGTTGTTGGGGTGAAGGTTGCATTAAGTCCAGTCCTACACGAGCATCATGACACCCATGTCTACAGAGCGAGATGATCAACACCTGACAGCTTTCATCAGTCTGTACCGCCGTGTGACTAACACATCCAGGCTGGCTCGTTCCACCTCATGGGATGGCTTTATCAGTTCTCAACAAAGCGATACTTAAAACAGACGGTTAGAACGGGAAGCCCGTCCACTTCCTCACACAGAGACGCGTGAACCAGGTGATCGACACCCAGCCGACGGTGGCAGAACAGAGGAACTTTTACATTATGAAGCGGCGTGTGTTGATGTTCGCCGTGTGTTTACTCACCGTCAGCATGGGCGTGGTCAGCAGCCCCCAGGCGAAGAACTCCAGGAAGATCACCACCACCGCATGAGTCACTCTGGCTCGGCCTCGGCCGTGCTGCGGCGAGAGGAGCGGCAGACACATTAACTATTCATCTGCGGGAATTAACCTCACTTCCTGATCAAAACTCATCCCGTCTTCCAGCAGCAGTGGGTGATGGATCAGACCTCGCTACTGTTCCCTTCCATTTTGGGGATCCAGAAATGTGTACGTCGTTTTGCTACTGCCGTTGTCATTTTCATGCATCGACGAAAAGACGTACAAGAGCATTTAAGAACGGCAGGAAACCATGTTTTTACATTCAGTATCACGTACTGTGGTAACATCTGAAGATCCAAAAATCACTGTTGGAAGGTTTATTTTGGCATTCCTGAAGAAAGTCTAATTAACAGGTTGGCAGAGCGGTTAATACACAGAGCATTACGTTTCCTGCACACCATTTCATTTCAGCGTACAAATTCACCCTAAATACATCCTCCACGTTTTACACGATGACAAAGTGGTGTCTATGGAATGTACACTACTTGCATGCACCGCATCAATTTAGGTAGACGAGTAATGATGATGATCCCAGCTTCCTGCTCACTGGAGAGTAAACTGGTGTTATGTAGGCAGGACAGGACGAGGAGTCTGGAACCAGCCTGTGTCTGCTTCGACAACCTGAACAGCCTGAAGGCGCTGATGTAAGAAGAGCCGAGCAGATTCACGTTGTTGTGTGAAGATGCTGCTGCCACATCTGAGCTACAGAGTTAACCCTGCCTCCACAACAGCCAGTGGCTTTCTACTACAGACAGACAGAGGACATCAACAGCCAAACTCAGTTCAGAAATCTGTCAAACGTGTGTCAAGTCCAAATTAAACAAGTGGAAATAAAATCTGAAATAATTCCCTGGTGTTTTAAATTAAATGTAATTAAATTATTAGTATAGTAAACTGAGTATTGTTGGGGTTTATTGTTGGTCTGACAAAGCAAGAAGACTCTGACAACTGGATGAAGCAGGAAAAGGACTGTTCAGATGTGAGCTGCACAGCTGGATGAGTGAGATGTTCACCTGCATGATGCCTTCATGAAGAGGCCAGAGCTGCATGTAAATGGCTGCAAACCACTGCCATGTTTTGGTTTCACTTTTCTACGCATTTTACACGATGCAGCCGTGAAGCGCCGAGTGGACTCGATTACACGCGAGATTATCAGCAGGAAACGTCCCAAATACACATTTAACGCCGTTTTAGTCTGTTTGCGGACAGACGGCAGCTTGTCTTCAGGTGCGCAGTCAAACAGACCGGGTAACATCTCAACTTCCAGCCTCCGAACAGAGAAGACTGACGGCTAATGTTCGGACCTACTGAGGTTTACCTGAAGTAAACGCGAGCTAGCTGGCCGGCTAGTTAGCTGACCAAACAACTAGCTAGTTGACCAAACAACTAGCTGACTGACCAAACAACTAGCTAGCAGGCTAAAGTGAACGGACTGCAGCGGTGGAACTACCGGCTGGCGTTAGCTCACGTTGTAGCTCGCTAACTAGCTGCTAGCTAAGCGTCAACTGCTCGGCTTTATTTGACACGGACAGACCGACGTTAGCCGACGGCGCTAACCAGCCCAGCTAGCGCGCCGCTCACCGAGCTCCGGACCAACATCACGTCGGTGGCCTCGGTCGCCGTTTTCTCCAGGTTCATCTCACATCCTGCCGTAACGATGTTCACATCGAGTTGACGTTGCTCGCCATCCTCCTGAGGTTCCTCCGTCTGTTCCAGGGTGTCCCGCTGTGTGGATTGTAACTACGTGCCTGCGCGTTCATGGACCTCAGCTGTAAAGAAGTCGACGCGTTAACGGAGCGGTAAACTGTGAAGGGGCCGTGGCGGGGGGGCGGGGGGCGGCTAGCCTTTCTTTTTTTCACCCAAATTCCTCTGCTCTTATTGTAATTCATCAGCGCGTCGCTGTGTTTTTAACACCAGGGTTGTCCGAGCGGGCGGCGCTGTCCCCGCATTTTGGCCAGTTACCATGCGAAAGGGGATAAACACCGCCCCGAGGGGCCGCGGTAGACGCGAAAAACGAACGTCTTCCCGGCGCGCGGTGCCTCCTCCAGCCGTGTGTGACAGTCAGATGTTAGCTGCTCCCAGATCAGGTCTTACTCACGTCCTGCTCTGCGTGAGACCGCCGGCAGATCTGACTCTGAGTCAGCTCATACATGTGCAGCAGCTCCCTCTCTGTGTACGAAGAGCGCGCCGCCTGCTGTTCCGCCGCGCTCACTACAATGCAGACGATGTTTTATTAGCTTAGCGACGTCTGAAGCGTGCGGCGTTGTTACATTTGAAATGTCGGCGCACCGCAAACACCAAACTCTGCCAGCGTTGACGTCACCCCGCTGCTGCGGCTCCGTCTGCGGGAGAAACAGCTCAACGGACGATCTCAGTATTTGGCAGGACGTATCAGCGCTGCCGACACTGTCCTGGATCACTATTTAGCAAGAGGCAAAGGCGGGACTCGGCGGTGGAAGAATCTTTGGCTTCCATGCAAACTGCCAGCGTCAATACAATCAGCATAACAAATTACACTTCCGGTTGAGATGTTTTTACAATAAAAGCCTGCTTCCAACCGCTGAAACGAACGACAAGGACGCCAAAATCTGATGGTTTAAATGAGTCCAGGAAGCGAGAGGGAGCAAGCCATTTGCTTTAAAATCGTAATTATGTATGAAACGTTTGTAAGTACGATTTTTAGTGGTCACTGCAGTATCATGCTGTTTTAATGGCTAACAATGAGGTTTATTATTGATTAATGTGCAGATTATTTTCTTGATTTTCTTATAACTTTTAAGAACATGTCAAAACCCACAATTTCCCTAAGGAGAAAGTGGCATCTTCAAACGGTGAAAAAAAGTAAACAAAGATCCAGTTATCATACAAGAAAATAAATGCAGCAAACCCTCATCATTCAGACGCTGGGACAGGATGTGGCACTTCTGCTAGAGGAATGACTTAAAATGATGAATCAATTACCAAAATAGTTGAAGATAAATATTCTGCAAATCGAGTTATGGATAACTTACAAATAGTTTCTGCTCCACATTAAACACAGTGAGGTAAATGGAACTCAACAGCCAACTGAAATGAGCGCCATTAATTAGACACTAACAACATCTTTACTTAAGAAAGTCTCATTAAGGTTAAAAATCGCCACAATATGCAGCAATAACAAAGAGTTACAGGAAAACCACGTAAGACAGGCAGATAACACAATATCTGCCACAAATCAGAATCAAACAGAAATGCTATTATGCAATCATGAATAAAAGTTTGAACACAAAACCTTAGGAATATATGCAATTTAAAAATTAAATTACAAAAGGTTCCATATGATTTAGTAGTTTAAAATAATCTGCTTAAAGACAATATAGTTATAACTGTGTGGTAAATGTAAATACATATGTAATACTTATTCCTTCACAAGTGTTCATTTGGTTCTGAATTCAATAAATGCTCGGCGTTCTTTAAAATAAACAAAAGGGAATCACGTTGCATCAGAATCTGCACCTCTATTTTGAAGGCCGCGCCGCCTCACTTCCGCCCTCCCTCCATTTTAGCGCAGCTAGCTTGATGCAGCGGCGAACCAAACGGAGGCAGAGCGGATCAATTTGGAGCCTCGGCGGTTGATCGGGATCGTGCGGCGACGCTGATTGCTGCATCGGTAAGAACCTGCGGCCTCCGGCTCCGCCGAACGAGCCGTTTAACGGGCGGTTTGTCCGCTTTGCCGTTTTACCGCAAACCAGCTAGCATAGCGCCTGTGTGTTTTTTTTTTTCCTCGCCTCTCCCTTTGTTCGCTTGCGCCTTTTTTTTTTTTTTTTTTTTTTTTGCACCGATGCGGGTTTTGTAAATACTGGCGCAACATGGCTGCCGTCTGGGGGTTTGACCAATTGTCTCTGCGCGTATTTAAATATTCCGGAGTGTATCCGGCGGGGCAGGCTGTGTGCTGGTCAGCTAATTAGGAGGCTAAACTGTGACCTCTGGCTGGACGTCGTCTTCATCATCATCATCAGCAGCAGCATCATCGTCACCATCAGCAGCCAAAACGACCTGCAACTCATTCACAGAAACAACACACTGATGACACCCTGCTCTTGTTTTAATGTGCCCTGCCTGCTGTAGTCTGGGGGGGGGGACAGGGGGGGACACAGGTGATGCAGGAGGACACAAACAGAAACATACTGATCAGGTTCGTGTTGTGTTCAGGCTACAGGAAGTTCCCCCTGCGTGTCACCTGTCAGGTAAATGCAGGTGGATGATGATGATGATGATGATGAGGATGACGTCAGACTGTGCTGATGCTGCTGTCACTCATCCTGTTGTGGAAACTCCATCACCTTTATTCTCTCGGGGCGTCTGGACTCGGCCTCTGAATGTAGGGGGGGGGGCAGGTCCCATAATAAAGTACAAAACAAATCACATACAAAGTCCAGACTGAGAGCTGAACTCTGAGTCCTCTTCATGCAACTATTGATATTTTCATGCTTCAAGGGAAAAGTATTAGTGACCTGGATGTAACTCTAGTTCTATGACTACATGCGTAGCCCCTCGCTGTTCCTTATTAAATGGCTGCCACTGAAACTGACTGTGCACAGCTCTCAGACTCCTCTGGACCTCCTGACCTCTCTCAGACTGACCAGATACTTTCAGACGTGAAAGACTCTCAGACCCAAAACGCAGGAGTCCTGAAGTCCGGACTTGCTTGTCGTGACTCGGCAGGTCGGATGTCTTGTGACCTGCAGCTCCAGGTGTCTTATTTACATGCTGCCACGGTTTCCTGCTTTGCACCGCATCACTCCAGCTAGCAGCGAGCGTATCGACATAACATCACTCAGTTCATTCACCGCCTGAAACCTGGATGTGGTGTTAACCTGCGCCCCACACAACCAGGACCCTCCAACACCCAGACAATCGCCCGACTCTGCTGCACAAACAGTGACGTGTTGTTATTTACCCGTATTAGAAGTCTAGAACAGAGGAAGTGTTGCAGGTCCTGGATCATTTGTAAAGTGGTTCTCTCGGTTCTGGAGACTTTGTTGGACAAAGCGAAACATTTGAAGCTTCGTGAGATGGAGGTTTTCACTGCTTTCTGATGTTTTCCAGACGATAATCGGCAGATTAGCTGGTGGTGATAAATAATCATTAACCTCAGTCCAAACAGAACCGACCCGTTTAGCAATAAACCCGACACAGTTTAGTCTTTTTAATGTTGATGATGGTAAAAGCAGCAGATCTGCCTCCACCTTCAACTCTCTGGTCCTTCAGCGATTCAGTTTGACCGCTTTAATCCGTCGCATCACATCTTCGCCTCCTGCTGTGGCTGTAACCCTGGTCTCTCTGGCCTCGGTCTGCTCTGATCCTGGTCTGGGTCTGTGCTGCTGTATAGTGTTACTGCAGCGCTGCATGCGATCAGGTTGCTCATGCAGCAGCAGCAGGTCTGTGGTTTGTGGTCGTTGTGCAGCTCGCAGCTCTTCAGAACTCCTGTTTCTCTTATTTCATCCCAGTGAAGCTGTTCTCTGTAGAACCTCAGGAGTGTTTGAGAGGGGAACCCTCCTGATAATGTGATCTGTCTCTCTGTGTGTTTGCTGCCAGCGTCTGTGACCTTGTAAAACCGAATGCATCTCTGGTTCTCGGGGGATTTTCCTCCTGCTGGATTAAAGTTTATCAGCCCTCTGCTGAGTGTGCGGCCTGTTTAGAGGCCAGAGTTCTTGCTTTGTTCCTGCGACCTCCTCCGATGCAGAAAGTCAGTTTGAGCAACAGAACGGCTGCTTTCACTCAACTCCAGCTGGAAAGATTCGGCCAATGACGGATCGATGAACGAGTCACAAAGTGGTTAATCAGTTGAATAACTTCACTCTCAGGTTCCAGCTTCTCCACTGAGACGATTTACTCATTTACTTCACAGTAAAGTGAATATTGTAGTGTTTTATCTCGATTTCTAATCAATAATGAAAAATGGATTCGTCTACCGGTAAGGATCCAAGTGACTCCCTGACCTTTGACCTCTGACCTGCAGTCGTATTGGGGAGTTAAACTCCAGGAGACTCTGACGTCCTGAGAGTCTGTCGCGGTTGAAGGTTCACCTGAGATCCAGTTCACGACACTGAAGCTGGGTGATTTGACCTGAAGGTCACACAACACACAGCTGGTAAATATTCATGTAGCCTGACTAACGATGGAGGACGTCAACACAAAACCCACGCTGGGAACTCCACGCTGTGGAGGCCAGAAGGCCTGTCGGGTCCAGGTACCGGGTCTGCGTCCCGAGCTGCACTCAGATAACGGACCTTCTGCAGCCTTCTGGCTTCATGACTCAGAAGTCCGTCATCGGAACATGAACTGCTTCCAGCTCCGTCTGATATGAACGTTGTGTCGGGTTCAGACCACATGATAGTGGTTTAATGTGCCGGGGGGGGAGGGAGGGGGGGCTGGAGGACATTTTCCACATCCATCCAGGAGCTCTGAGTCCTGCAGCTGATGTGAGCGTATGAACGTCACCAAACAAGGCTTCCGCTGCAAAAACAAATGATAAATTAAACAATTTTAACTTTGTAGAAGTATATTTACTGACAGAATCCTGTTTTGTTGCAGCTTCCGTGTCTGAGACCAGTGTTTTGTGTTAATGTCCCCCCCCAGGCTGAACACAGCGTTTCCTCATAGAGTCCAGTAGCTGTGACGTCGTCTCCGTCTCCAGGCGTTAGTCTGTCCCCGGCCTGTATGCAACCTGTCCAGGGCCCGGACTAGTTCCTGGTGCTCCTTCTTTCCCACCACCTCCTCCCTCCTTTCCCTCCCCTCCTCCCCCCCTGCCCCCTCCCTCCATCCTCACCTCCTCCCCACGCACACGCCGGGTCTG
>JAVQJF010102302.1:0-18899 GCA_036023855.1 Gadopsis marmoratus
ATCAAAGAGGAAAGTCTTAAGTCTACTCTTAAATGTGAGGAGGGTGTCTGTCTCCCGTACACAGACTGGAAGCTGGTTCCACAGGAGAGGAGCTTGATAGCTGAAGGCTCTGGCTCCCAGTTTACTTTTAGAGACTCTAGGAACCACAAGGAGCCCTGCATTCTGGGAGCGCAGTGCTCTAGTGGGGTAATAGGGTACTATGAGCTTTTTAAGATATGATGGTGCCTGACCATTAAGGGCTTTATAGGTGAGGAGAAGGATTTTAAAATCTATTCTCGATTTTACAGGGAGCCAGTGTAGAGAAGCTCAAGGATCTTGGCGAGAAAGGGAGGGTTAGATATAGATACAGTCTATAGTTTGATAAAATTCCTGGATCAAGAGTGGGCTTTATAAGAAGAGGTTTAATTACAGCTACTTTAAATGACTGTGGCACATGGCTTTTTAATGGTAAAATGGTAAATGGACTCTTACTTATATAGCGCTTTTCAACCGTTGAAACGGTTCCTTCTGTCCACATGTCTAAGTGTCCCTGAGCAAGACACTGAACCCCAAGTTGCCTCCGGTGGAGACCAGCATGGCAACTGTGTCCCCGTGTGGGTGAATTAGACTACTGTTAAAACTTAGATTACTGTTCCAGATATATAAGTAAGAGACCATTTACCATTTAGTAAGGAAGTGCTAACTAAGGGTAAACTATTCCTGTCAACTCCATAGCTGCTGGTCTGCAGCTAACGCTGCACTCTGATTTTTCTGTTATTGATCCGTACAGTGGTCAATAAGCATGAGACAGCACCACTCTGGACAATAACAGTATAAAGATGTACTGTACCAGGGAAGCCTGGGAACTGAAAACCTGAGCACTTCATACTAAACATACTGGCATGTTCAGTGGCTCTATCACAGTACGTTGTGTATATCCTAATCTATCTTTGTGTCTGCCAGTCTGTATCTCTCACTAAAACACAGAGAGAGAGAGTGACAGAGAGAGAGAGCCCTGAGGGTAAGGGTTGTGGTTCCTTCCTCCCATTGAGGACACATGCAGCAGGAAGTCCTTTGTTTGTTTATTGGACCACTGCGTTGGCTTATTCCTCTACAAATGCCTCGCATTGTTCTTCCCCAGAATTACATTCTTATGACGTGCCTGTAATAGTGTTTGTGCATGTGGTGTATTGCTTGGGAGTCACACTTAAATTCTTTGTGTGTGTGTGTGTGTGTGTGTGTGTGTGTGTGTGCGTGTGCGCGTGTGTGTGTGTGTGTGTGTGTGTGTGTGTGTGTGAATGAGTGAGTGAGTGAGTGAGTGAGTGAGTGAGAGTGTGTTTGTGCATACAAACATGTCCTACAAATGAGGGAGTGAACATTGTGATCCCACAGCAGTTAACACTAATAAGGCTTGCTGGTTTTGCAGCACAGTGAAAGTCTGTCACAAGTGAATCAGATAGGGAGATGTGTTCGGTGTGGTCACTTTTCACTGTGGCGAGATGAACAAATAGTAGTACAGATCGCATGCAGTTTGGCCTTAGATGTGGCAAAATGGAACTTTAAAGCTGCATTAATCAAAATAGTTTATTAAATATAGATTCAAATGACTATGTGCATTATTACAGTAAAGGTGATGAACCCACAGCAGATTATCTCCTAACCCTGCTCTTCCCATCTACATTGTGTTTTAACATCTTTTAGCTCGTTGTTTTGGATTTATAGCCCGCAACATTGCTGTTTGGTTGACTCTCAGTGCTCTCGTCAACCTTGTTTCCAGCAGCAGCAGGTCAGTGAAAAAGCTTTCACAAATCCAACAGCACTAAACAACAGACAAAGTTAACGATTAGCTGGTGAACATAGTGGCACATCAGCTGAAGAAGTAGAGTTTTCTCTCTGGAGTTGTTGGAGACCTAAGCTGATCTAAAAGGAGAGTGAATTTTGGACATATTGGTCAGGTGGCCAGAGTCTCTCATGTGTACATAGGAACCGGCTAATATACAGTAAGTAGTGTAGTGTAGTACATCAGCTTGTTGTGCTGCCCCCAGTGGCTAAAACATCAATTAATGCAGCTTTATTTGTCTAAATATTCTGCCAGCCACAGTTCTTACCAGACTATAGCCAAGATCCATCCAATGTAGTGCATATTATAAATCAGAAAAATACATTTTTGCATTTCCATCTACTACTGCAAATATTGGGAGATAAGTGCATCAAGACACAGATCTGATGTTTTCGTTAAGTCACATGCTGTATGTGTCATGTATCATGTATGTCATGATTGATTTGCTAAGTCGGTGTCTGTGTTGAAAGTACTTTTTTCAGTTTAACCCCATTTTTGGCATTTTCAAATTTAACCGCACTGGTGAGGACGATGGTTTTATTACTTTAGAATCCTCATTTTTACTTCCTGCACGTTCCCACTCATTGTGCCAAGAACATAAAAACTGATCTGAGATTATCCCTCTCACTCTGAGAGACCTGGACCTCTGTGACACAGCATTTGTTTCCAATTAAGATCCTGTAAAGATTATCTGGAGCAGACCAATGCCGCCTCTCAGCCAGTGTCAGTTCCAAATGTGTTTTGGAGCTTGTGAACTACTTTCAGTGGGAGGGGAAGCATTGATAGTGAATATTGCCTTGTCATACTGACATGCTATTTGTTTTAGTGCTGTATTTACAGCTGTGCGCTTGTGAAAGTCAGTTTTACATGCTTTGAGACATGCTATGTGAGGAATGAGATTGAGGCAGAACTAATTCATTCCTGACATGGATTCCTTTCCTCGTTCAGTCTGTGTTTGTGCACAGATGTCGCCTGATCTCCTCCAAGTCACTTTACGGGTTATTTTGGCATCCCTCATGATGAACAAAACCCTCCTCATGACATGAAGTGGGAACATTTGATGGAGGGTTCTATTTTGATGATAAAGAAGAAGAACAAGAGATAAAAATACGAAAAGAGGAAAATTAAATATAATGACTTCTTGATGAAGTGGCAAAGAGGAAGAGGAGAAGAAGGCGGCTATGGAGCGATAAAGGAAAAAGTGGCTCTGCATGTTCGAAGAACTGTTTTTTTATTCTGAGTTTTTATAGTTCCTCCTTAACTGTGGAATCTTGGCTTGCCATCAGTGGGTAAATCAGTCCTTCAGTCACACTGCTTTATAGAGAAATGACTCAAGCAGGCCAAATCTAAGGTGCATAAAAGGGGGAGGGGAAGAAAGGCACTGTGAGGCACAAAGACACAATGATGACCAGGACAGAGAACACTGAGATGGGATGAGGAAGTCGATGGAGAGACAGAAACAGAGCGATGGAGAGATGTTGGAGGGAGGGGATGAGAGTTGGGGTGATATGAGCCATGTTTATGAAGCAGTCTGGGTTGTAAAGGCATTGCTGTTACCATAGCAAGTAAATAGTGAGTGTGATATTCACTTTTAGTCAGTGTCACAGGCCTCCCTGTGGCTGCATTCCTCCACGCTCCACCTTAATATGATACCTGCCTGGATAAAGGCAGGTTATTTATATACATTTCAAAGGATAACATCTCCACAGGGAAGGGTGGTAAACAACTTTTTTTTTTTAACATGATGTTCATGTAGTGAAATAAAACCCATACATATTACAAACATGACTTCAAGAAAATTAGGAGCCTTCCTGTGCCCTGTGCAGAAATGAATTGGACTATGATCAACAGCAAACCCTACACAGATTGTATGACTTACTTCATTATGAGTTATATTAAAGATGCATTCATAAATTTCTTTGGACATTAAGAGTTACCTATTTACACATCCAAAAGACATGAATGGACATTTCTGGGTATTTATTTGGAGTCATGTTCCTGGCCATCTGACAAATGTGAATATTCACTCTCATTTCAGCTCTGTTTTGGTTCAACACTGACCTTTAGAATAATCTCCCCTCTGAAGTATTTGAAAGTAGTATATAAACATTTAAGAAATCATTTATTACACACTGTAATCTAGATGTAAGCAAATATAAGCATTTAAATGCATCTGTCCATCTGGCTGCTGCATAAATAGATAATTAGTGACAATATAGTGAAACACGGTTGTAATAAAATATGTCTTGTTGACAAAAACTGTACATAAATAAACACTTACAAATGTCCTTATACTCTACCTACATTTTAGGGTAACCATATGATGTGGGTGTGGTTAATGTAAAGTGCTAATTGTTCATCTTATTTTAATTTCTATCCATTATTGCACCAAGAAAAGTGCAAGAAACATATCTGGCTCTTCAACTGCTCTAGCTACTGCAGCTGCTAACTTTGTCTAGGCAGGTAGTGTACAGTGGATACATTTACATGTGTATTAGTATCCTGGTTTTGAGCCCTAACCTGGTTTTGATCTGATGTTTACATGGAACAATATCCAACAAAGAAGGTCCTGGATAAGAAGCCACATTATCCTGGTTTCTATCAGCGTACTTGTATGTCCAGGTTTCTCAGAAAAGAAAGAAAAGAAAATATGTTTCTGAACATTTTTACATGTGCAACATAACCAGCATACTTCCAAAAACAAAACCGGTTCAGTTTGTGCATTTCATGATTGACTTTATGAGAAATCAAAGATCCACAAGGTCAGTCGTGGAGCTACTATAGTAGTGTCTTATCAGCACATTGCTATTTCTACACATCATAAAGCTATCAACGGCTAGACATGACATCATGCTTCACCTGTTAGCCATTATCGTCTCCATACCACGGTTACAGTTGGTTGACACCAGGTGTGCCGCAGGGACAGGCAATACAGCGGTTCGTTATACTTTGGAAGATATAAGGAGAATCTACAACACTAATCAGAATATGCCAAAATATGAATCTGATTGATCTACAACCTTTGTTTATCGCAGATGACAAACTGACATAGTGAAGTGAAGGCATGTTGGAATTATACTTTAACCTCCTCAGTGTTTCTAATTGCTTCCATCTATCCACCCATCACCTGTTTCAACATGAAATCATGTCTGGCTCTGTCGTTTTCCATGGAAAGTAGTGCTTCTTTAATATCCAACTCACAACGTTGTTATTCAACACTGTGGGGATCCAAGTAATTATGAACTGGTTAAAGCAATAAGAGTGTGAGTCAGAGATGGCAGTGTTTGAAATCCCAACACACACACACAGAGATGACGTGTAATTACAAGCCGGAGCCGAGGATGCCTCTATTAGTCCAAATTATGTGTCAAACCTCATTTAACACTACATGAGAACAATCTGGCGTCCTGATTGGAAAAGGCAACATGAGCCCTATTACCAGTTTGCCTAGGCAGCGTTTGATTGGTTGCGTTTCTGCCTCAAATGCACACACTGGTACGCTCTAATCGTGGCATGACAGCAAAGAAAATGACAGCAAGGAAATCAACCTAAAACCTCAAAAACCTCCAGGCAATTTTAAAACCCTTAAAGCGTACACACGCGTACAGACATGTGGAATTTGAGAAGAAGTGTCTGACAGTCTGGCTGTCCTATTTCACAACCCACTTTACTACCAGACTTTTGAAGTCGTCTCAAATCTGAAATTCTCTGCGTATGTCTGTGTTTAGTATTTCTGATTTATTGCATCCACGGCTTTCCCCAAAGCAATTCCAGAAAGATTTACTACTTTACAATCACTCACACATACCACCATACAACCACAAAATGAAGATATTATTCAGTCCACTGTGAATATTTTTACCTTGCATGATCACACAGCCAGTAAATGATGGATTCAGAGGCAATCATATATTTAGAGAGAAAGAGTTTAAAGCATGTGAATCAGATGTATTTTACAGTTAATGAGGCTGTATAATCCAATGACAGTTTGTTGCTTTGGGCACAGCAGTTATTATAACGGTTAGATGCCTGAAATAAGGTCTGTGATTAACACAAGCTTAAGAGATATACACGTTTTGTTCTACGATATAAAGTACATCAGTAAATACCCCACTCGTGAATTCTGAAGGCTTTACATGTCTTAACAAAGACGGTTGCTAACAAGTGGCTAAATGAGACTACAGAGGTTGTCGGGGACCTTAAACGGCATCACATCGAACACAAAAACTCATCTACTCACAATTTGAGCAAACTATTCTAACTCAAACTTTCTGAAAGGTTTTTCTAGAAGACGTAAGTGCATAAAATCACATCACAAGTTGGAAGCTTAGTGGTGGTGACGTTGAAGTCATGTGTGTTTGTTTATTGTTTATTGTCTTTTGATCTGCTGATTAGATTTATGCTTCAAAAATCCTAAAAGTGGTGTTCATTTGTGAAGATTGTCTTGCTGAACAAAATGTCTAAGTATGATAATCTTTTGTGTACTACAGAGTTTATTTTCTTCAATAATCCAAAATCCAATGAATAAATCCCATTGGCTTTTGGTCGAGGGAACCAGAGCGATGCTAACTTCATAATTATATCTTCATAACATCATCATCATCTTCAAGTCCATGCTTCTTTGTCTTTTTCTGTCAAGGGCCACAATGGAACGAAGTCTTGGGCTTTATTGTGTTAATCTTATGTGATTTAGTATCTCTTTCCTCATAATGTCAAATAAACCAAACAAAGACTTATAAGTAGCATTAGTTTTAACTGTATTAGAATTAGCTTACTGGCTAAATTGCTGTAGCCAACTTTTTGCAGGGTTATATTTGTTAATACATTGTGTTTAGTTATATTACTAACAGTATTTTTTGTTGATGTATTCAATTATAGATTGAATTGTCAGATAACCATTGAGACATTTTTAAGGCTTTATAGGCTCCGTCCTGGAAATTATGTATGTGGAAAATCTGAATGCCAAATATGCGCAGGGTGGTGTGACTCCTTCAATGGTCAGACCTTGGTCTGAGCTCCTCCAGCCTGCCAATGTGGCAGCTTTGCTCAGGACGATAATGTTCTCCTGAGAGACTGAGTGAGACACTCTTTGAAAAGGTGCGAGCCAGGGCAGACCATGCCAGTCGGGCCAAGCCGAGGCAGACAGGCTTTCTTCCCGCCGCTGGAGCTCTGAGGGTTGGCTGCCGTTCTGTCCGGGCTGGCAGTCAGAGACAGAGGAGGTAGTTAATGCTGTGGCTCATGAAGCTGTAACGGCTGCTCACACTGTTGGCACTGTAGGCCTATTGACTCAATACACAGTCAGCTCACTACTGAGATCACAAACTTGAAGATACAGACCCATATGTATATATATTTTTTTAATTTATGGTTACAATGGAAAGAACGTGATTTACAGCACTCCTTGGAGCGAGGAGCAGCATGTCGTTTTCATAGCACAGGCCTCAAGAATGACTTCCCTGTGGTGGGCTGGCTTGTGTTGGCCAGTGCATGCAGTGGAAGGAAATTGCAGCGTGCTGCTGCTGTAGGCGGAACCCAAAAGACACAAATTAGTGTGTCCTTCAAAGACCTGCCTTTACACTACCTTCCCTTTTAGACATTTGCTGTGGAAATGGTGGGCTATTTCTGAAGAGGAGGGATGTATCCAAAGAAATATAATGGGTGCTGGATAATACATAGCAAAAAGAGACCAGCAAAAAGAAACCAGGACTGAAATCTGAAAGGACTATAAAGTGAATCTTGTGTTTACTGCACATATAATTTAATAATAGCCATGTGTTATAAGACCATAGTTCTTGTGTTGGAGGTCTAAGGTCACTGAAAAATTCTGAAAGATCTTTTCTGATGCAGTTGTGTAAAACTAATTGACCTCTAACCAATCCTCTCATTTTCTTTCTTTCAGTGCTGATCTTGGTCTTATTCATCACCATATACTCTCAATCTTTTTATTCATCTCATCTACTCTCTTCTTTTCCAGTTGTGGATCCAACTGTGGATGGTCCGTTGGTGTCAGTGATTCTGGTGACCCTGTTGCCCCTGCTGGTGATGGGGATCGTGGTTGTGGGAATGTTCTACTGGTACCGAGCCTATCGGCAACACATGCTTAACCAAGAATGGGAGAGCAGCATTAAGAAGCGCAAGGCAAAAGCCGGTGGGCTGGACTGCAGCGACGCCTGCGCAATCATGATGGATGACGATAGGTCAGACAGCAGCTCGACGCATGCCAACAACTTGAATCACAACACTGAGCCGCTGCCTATAGAGCTGGATCTGCTGGTATGCAAACCTAGTAGTATTCTAGAGTTGCTTTGTGGGGCTATTCTGCTCTAAATCATCCTAACTTAAATTCTAACTAACATCGTAACTTGATTCTGTCCCAGGTGGGAAAGGGTCGTTTCGCCCAGGTATACAAGGCAAAGCTGAAACAGACTACTTCAGATCAGTTTGAAACAGTGGCAGTGAAGATCTTCCCCTATGAGGAGTACGCCTCCTGGAAAAATGAGAAGGACATCTTCTCCAGTACAGACCTACGACACGAGAATGTTCTCCACTTCCTGACAGCTGAGGAGAGGAAGGTGGAGAAACAGTACTGGCTCATCACTGCCTTCCATCCCAGAGGAAACCTACAGGTAAGACCACCATTGTCAAGTAACTCAACATGAGGGGGGCCGTATTACTCCATGTTGCAAACTGAAATTCCCACTGTAGTCTTGTTTGAAATTATCCAGCCATTCCCCCTTTTCACAATGCCATCAACCTCATCATCCCTGTCCCCTCCAGGAGTACTTGACGCGTCATGTGATCAGCTGGGAGGAGCTGCAGGTGCTCTGCAGCTCTCTGGCTCGGGGTG
Organism: Gadopsis marmoratus; assembly: GCA_036023855.1. Lineage (NCBI taxonomy): Eukaryota > Metazoa > Chordata > Actinopteri > Centrarchiformes > Percichthyidae > Gadopsis > Gadopsis marmoratus. The sequence goes on from JAVQJF010102302.1 coordinate 8,667, forward strand.
TTGCCCACCTCCACAGTGATCGCCTCCCGTGTGGACGCCCCAAGGTAGGACTGTGAGAATATGTCCATGTGACAGTTGTGAACAGCAAACCAGAGCTAAAAATCCATACTAACAATCATAAGCATTGTGAAAATAGATATATTTACATATGTTCAAATGGTGATCACATTAGACTGAAAGTATAAATCCTGACTGGCAACCCCTAATGAACGCCAGCAGTGTTTAACAGAACAAACATGTCAAGTTTGCTATTCTTTGCACTCTACCAGTCATTGAACTCAAATTGACAATGTATAGTGTTAGAGGAAAGAAGTTAATTTCTTTAAAGGGTGTATCCTCTTGGAATGATGGCTGTTAGATTGTGAGATATTTTGGTTGCGAAGTATACATTTTGGTTGGTTCTAGAGGAAAGATAAGTGAGATACCAGCAAGAGTAGGAATTGTCCTGTGGGGACCATGAAAATCTATAGCCAATTGTGTGGAAATCCAACTATTAGTTTCCATGATCTTGAGCGTAAAGTTGAATTTGAGGGTGGTGCTACAGGAAAGCTTGTGGAGTGTTGACCATTTAATTGTCTTTTTTAAATTAACACAAAATTAGCACTTTGACCCCCATACTTCTATTGTGCCTAAAGGTTCCCATCGTCCACCGGGACCTGAAGAGCTCTAACATCCTGGTGAAGAACGACCTGGCGTGCTGCCTGTGTGACTTTGGGCTGGCACTGAGTCTGGACAGCAGCCTGTCTGTGGACGACCTCGCCAACAGTGGACAGGTCAGATGAAAAGTGTCTTTTAATTATTTTTCTTCTTTGTTGTGTTACTTAATAGTCTTCCTTTTTTATCAAATAATATGTCACCCACAGACTGAAGGAGCACACTTTCTCTTTTGTATTTGAGCAAGGCAGTGAACTTCTACCTGCTGTTTTCTAAAATGGAACTGCGGCAAATGACTTAAAGTACCAAAAGTAAAAGTACTCATTCTGCAGACATTCTGCAACCCTGTGACTGATTTATGATACATAACATTATCATAGCTGTTCAAGGTGGAGCTACATTATTTTTCATTTCAAATTTCAAAATTTTTCTAATTATTAATGGGACAGGAAAAAAGAAAAGATCAAAGTTGTGCTACACAAATCTATATTCATAATTTGGACTTGTATGTAAGAAGTCACAAGATTAAAACACCTGGTTAAATCTGTGGCAATGTATTGTATTTTATAAATGTTAACCTGAAAGGTAACCAGCAAGGTTGTCATTTGTGTGTTTGTGTGTGTGTGTGTGTGTGTGTGTGTGTGTGTGTGTAAAAAGTCAAATATTTCACTCTGGACTGTACTGGAGTAGAAATACAAGTCCTACTGTCAGGTGTTTAATATGTAGCTACAAGCTGTGGGTTTTGAAGGGAAAGCATGCTGCTATGGTTTCTCTGTTTGCCATCAAAGCACTGCATTAACATAGCTTTGGTTTGGGTTTTGGTGAGATTTGCTGACAGAAGAAAGAGACAGAGGCAATCAAGGGAAAAAGGGGAGAGGTTAAGGCTTTGTTGTGACATGCAAGCTGCTCAAGGCAGCTCTCAGCTCATTCTTAATCTCTTCCTCAGTCTCTCAGTGTGACTGTCCTTTTTTATGATTTCTTATTCCCTGGATGAAAATACTGCAGGGACAGGTGGGAGAGTGTTGATTAACTTGTTCTGCAGACACTTGTGACCCCTTCGCCAACACATGCCACCCTCTGCTCACACATATATTATAATGAAAATGGAACTTGCAAACAAAGATAATCTGGCTGATCACCATCTACTGTCCTCCAGTCTTTTCCTCGTAGCAGAATGTACACTGAGATAATCTACATGTGTTCCAGTTGTCAGGGCTAGGGGGGGGGCAGGCAGCGTAGTGGGTTAAGGGGTTTTATTAAGGAGCAACAAACAGACACTTACAGCCAGTAAGGCAGACGGGGAGAAAACCAAAGTCCAACACAGAGAATGTCCAGGATGGGGAAACACATAGAAAAGTCCATTGGGAGCACACGGTGAATCCACGGGGAACACAGGACAACACTAAGACACACACACCGACAAGAAATACCCACAGAGTGACAACGATGCAATGACAATGACCCAACACAGACAAAGGAACTGAACCAGGTTAAACAGACGCGACACTAACGAGGGAACGCAGGACAGGTGAACACTGGGAGCAGGTGAAACCAATCAACAATCAGGGACACACAAGGGCAAAGGTCAGACAGGACGCTGACTCAAACACAGGAGAAACCACAAGACCAGAAGTACACAGGACGAGTAACCGAAAACAGGAAACAAACACAGACCATGACACCAGTGTCTGTACAAAGTCTTGAAAGTTTGGAAAATGCTTAATTTTAACCGTTACTTAAAGTTAGGAACGTGCTTGAATTCGAATATATATGTCTTGAAAGGTTCTTGATTTTCAAAATAATCTGGTGTTTCATCTACAATCAATCATGTGAACCTAAAATCTTTTAATATCTGAAATGAAATTATTGCATTGTCATATTTTACTTTTGTATGAACCCTATCTGTTCAAATGTTCAAATTATGATCCATAGCTGTCACATTGTGTTCCATTCACAATTGGAAGCAGCTAGATGGTTGTAATTCTAACCTGTGTGTGTGTTCATGTGGTCCAGCTCAGACAACCCTTACATGGGCAGCCGCTAAATTTTCTTTGCCCTGCATAAAAAATGTGTTCTGTATGTAACAGCAGATATTATGTCAGCGATATTTTGCAAGCATAGCCAGCAAGCGTGTTTGAGTTTGGGTGTTTAACCACAAAGGTATTTTGATGGATTTAAAGTTCAATGCAGAAATCCAAGCAAAACAAGTTCTTTGACAGTTATTAAAGCAGCGGTAAAAGTGATGCTGTGTAGCATTTCCTAATTTGCTCATTCTGACATGAAGGATCATTCGGTCACAGCTTCCAGGTTGAATGTGAATGTGAAAAGGATTATTGATTAACAGCTAATAAGCTGTTTTGTGCTACACTGTGTCATACACCAATGGTTTAGAAGTAGTTTGCAAGTAGCATCTGATTACCTCAGACTTGACTTGACAAAATCAAAAAGAATTCACTTGGACTTGCAGCCTTTTGACCTGGAATGACTTGATGTCCCCTCCAAGCCCAAAGTTGGGGCCAATGTGTGATACAATGTTGTCCGTTTGCAGCAGGTACATGTGTAACTCTGTAGCACACAGCCACAAAAGCTAACAGGATGTCGGCAAACACAATACAAACAACTTCGTCATTTAATTTGTGACTGACGCATCAACAAAAACCAACAAAGGTATTTGTTGAGGTATCACGTACATAACATAAGTATGTATGAAAGTATACCTGTTTTTTAGAATCTGTGAGGCAAACCTGTCTAGCTAGAGGGTTGTAGGTTGGGACTTGACTTGGGATGAACTGTCCTTGAGTTAAGACTTGAATTGGAATTTATTGGTGTTGAGTTGGGAATTGACTGAGAACTTGTTGATCTTGACTTGAAACTTGCTGGTCCTGTCTTAACAATTGTTGTTCTTGACTTTCGATATATTGACCTTGACTTGGGACTTATTTGTGTTGTATTGATTTGTTGGTCTTGACTTTGGGACCTACTGACCGTGACTTGGGAATTAACTTGAAATTTATTAGTGTTAAGTTGGAACTTGGCTTGAGATTTTTCAGTCTTGACTTTGGACTTGAATTGAGATTTCATAGCTGTGACTGGAGACTTACTTGTGACATTTTCCTACCTCTGGTTGTGCAGAACTCCCATCAAGATTTTACAAGGAGCTCATTTGCAGGGTACAGAAACACTGCAACAACAACAACAACAACAACAACAACAACAACATGGAAACTTTCATAGTGTAATTTTAGATATTGCAGTACAAAGTAAGCTCAACCGTATCCTGTGCCGTAACTCCCTGTAATTTGATTACACACATCAAACTCGTAAGTACAAAAGAAAACATGTCACCAGACAAGTCTTAGTATCTTGTCCAATTTCTCAGCCAGTAATGAATGAAGCCAGGATGTGAGTCAGGTTTATTGTCATTGAGCCCAATGGGAGAAAATAAACATTGTGCTCCTGTAGACTGACAGTCTTTAATGTGTGGGTGGTTTGCCAGAGTGAGAGTGACATGCTGTTAGTCCTGTTATTTCCCTCTGTCTACATGATTACAGGAACCAGCAGTAGTAAATTCCTATGCTCAGTGTACGTGTGTGTACTTATGTGTTTACCTCTCCTGGTATCTCTGCACTACAGGTGGGCACAGCACGTTACATGGCTCCAGAGGTGCTGGAGGCCCGACTGAATCTGGAGAACACAGAGTCCTTCAAACAGACCGACATTTACTCCATGGCCCTTGTGCTTTGGGAGATGACGTCGAGGTGTGAAGCTGTTGGAGGTCAGTGCACGTACACGCTCCACAAACACACGTGTATTCAGCAATCGCCTGATTCTGGCTGTGGGAAGTATGATGTCATGTAACACACATGCGCACACTCACACACGCAGCAAAAACGAATCCTGCTGAGGTGAAGTGTTCATCCCTGAGATGACTCAACACTGACAACACTTTTCACTTTGGGTTATCACAGCACGCTTGGCAGGTGAGCAGATTGTCCAGTAGTGAGGACATCATGTTCAGGTTCATCTGTCCACGCATGTAGCAGCATGTGAAGGAATGTGTTACAGCTGTAATGTATAGTGATAAACATGACTGCTTTGCCTCTACTTCTGTTGATATTCTTCATTTTGATAATTAACTTCCTTCACTGCTGCCAGCTGCATGAAACATCTTAAGGACATATTTCTCTTACCATTATTTTACATAGAGCCACCAAAGACCCTAAACATGATGGTTTTTATATTGATACTTTTTTATGATATTTTTGTCCTTTTTTCTTAAAATTGTCTTCAAAATTAATTTAAAGGCCCTATGTATATACTTTGTATGTGACAGGATATAGCATTTTTCAGATATTCTAATGGAAAAAGTCTTCTTTGTTGAAAAATTAGACAAAAGAAGAAAACTAGCATCTATGCAGTGCCATCAGATGCTACAGTTGTGGCACCAAAGTCATTTTCAAATGATGCTGTGAGAATGATAAATGCTAATGTCTTTTCTAAACTAGCATGAATTAATTTTGGCCACATTGAGACTGAACTGTAAACTCAACTTTGACATATTGCTTATTAGGGAGTGTAGGCCTGCAGTGGGTTTTTAGAGCTGTTTTACCTAAAGGTTTTCACTACAACTTCCATGTTAAACACAACCATTTGACTCATTGTTCATATAAAAATATTTGTTAGTTCAGCTTTAAATAAATATTCCTAAATGCACTTAAAGGCTTTAGGGAATTTGTTGAGTCCTTTTTCAGTTGCACAAATGCAACAAAAATAATATGCCTAATATGCCTTTGTTTATATTACATTAACAAAACTAATGGAAAAAATGTTTCACAAAGAACCCCATTAGATACATTATCTTGTCTGTTGATTTTGCTGCATTCACTGCTTTAGACTGGATGATAATGTTTGGATCTAATCAATGAAGTCGATTTTTATAAGGTTTTGATTAACCTGATGATAAAGGCCTTACCAACTATAGTATTTTCCTGGTCTGAGAATCAGTCAGTATTTTACTTTCAGAATCTATATGACATGTTTCTGCAAAAAGCTGTAAGTCCATTTCTCAGGAAGGAAAAAAGAAGAATCTTAAGCTGAATCTTAAAGGGAAAAATGTACTGATGTCTTTGTTTTAGTTAACAAAAATAATAAACACTAAACGCACAAGTAATCATAAGCATCCAATCTGGACAGGAATAGATCACAGACAGCTCTGTAGGTGGATATATAAATACATAATGTGGGCTACATCAGTTATTTTCCATTATTTAGTCAGGACCATGTGTGTGTAACACACATTTTAAAGAAAACATTTTTCTCTTCCACAAATTTTAAGGAGCATTTTCATCCAATCCTTATAACTTTACATTCCCTGCATCCTAATTATCACACATGTATTTTATTGTGCATACTGTTATCTGAGAGTCCGTGTACACCTACAACCTACATACAGTACATGTTCTAACAGTGCGTGCCTACTGTACGTCTTTGTGTGTGTGACCTACATAGTGCAGACAGGAGGTTCAGGCTACTGTTTCCTGTAATGTAGTAACGAGGGGTTTGTGTGTCAACAGGGAGTCTGATGGTCGTGTCTGTTGGACTGCACCTCGACCTCAGCTCCAGGCCTGCAGCAGGAATCTGAGGAATGTCTGATATGTGAGGGAGACAATCTGAACTCTGCTGTTGCCCTTCTTTGGGCAGGAAATCATGGAGAGAGAACAGGAGTGGATACTGTACCTGTTTCAGCTGGCTGTGTGTGTGTGTGTGTGTGTGTGTGTGTGTGTGAGAAACCTATCCTACGTAAACTACATTGTGTCTATGGCCGCCCTCAATTTCCCCATTCATACAATCTATCTATGAGGAACGAGGCATATCTGCAGCAGGTTGCAATCTGACCCCTTCTTTTGCTTTACCTTTTCAGTTAAAGTGAACTCTGAGGGTAATGACAATACAATGGTTGTCTGTTGATAGCACACTAAGTCTGGTCATTTCTCCTTATGTTTCCTCTCTTCTGTATTTTATATCATCACACAAGTAAATTCTCTTTCATTTGCGTAGCCATTGCTGTCTCAAGCTAAAAACGTTGCAGGCTGGTGTGTTTTAGGAAGTCAGCAAACTTATGGGCAGTGCCTTTTAGGAACCTAATCCAGTGGACTACAAGCCTGTTGCACTTATACATAGAGAATATTAGCTTTCCAGCGTTCCTGAAGAAGTTGTTTTATGATCAGTATGGAGAGGAGGAATGATTTTAGCAACCAAGAACTTCTGAGTATTTTATTAGGTTAATCTTGGAAAAATACCAGATAGAAGGACACACACACACACGAAAAGTTTTCTTTTTTCTCTGACCTACTCTCCTGAGAGTCTCTCCAGTCCACATCCTTCCCTCCGCCTAGTGGACCTTTCTAGACAGTCTAAGATATTTAGAACTAGACAGTCACATTCCAACGTGTGTGTGTGTGTGTGTGTGTGTTTATTTCAGAGAGAGATGTGCATAGAAACAGAGGAAGAGCGATGGATGTACCAGATAGACACCCTAATATCTCTCCCTGTTTATTTGTCTCAATATGGGATGGTGTGTGTGTGCATGTCTCTGTCTGTCCTCTGTCTCCACCTCAACAACAGGGGACAGAATGGTGGATAGAAATACTACCCTGCGCTGGCGTTGTTGTTGTGTTCAGTTATAGTACATTCTCTGTGTGTCTCTGAGCATTTTATTTACATATCCTGAATTAGCCTGCAGGGCAGGGCCTGCATGTTCTGTCTTAGCTGAGGGTTAAACAGGGTAATGGGGCAAGGCAAAGAGTTTGCAGCAGGCCAAGCAAAAGGTTTGTGGTCCATGAAGGGGGACAGGCTCTGGCAACAGCTGGTGAGGGGGTGATGGTTATACAACGCTGGGGCAAAGGCTGAGGGACAAAAGACATTTCACAGGAAAAAGAAGAGCTCGATATTCTGAGAGATTTTGCTCATTCACTTTCATGCAGAGAAACAGATGAGAAGACCGATACCACTCTCATGTCTGTGTGTTAATGTCTGGGACTGATGCCAGGATGCAGTTATCTTAGCGTAGCATGAAGGTTGGAAGCAATAGGATAACGCTTGCTTGGCTCTGTCAAAAGTTCAAAACTGTGCCTACCAGTGGGTCTAAAGTTTATTAATTAATGTGTTGTATCTTTGCTTAATCCAAACGCATACAGAAAAGCAAAGGGCCAGTTGCTTGCTGTAACTATTTCCAGGCACAGTAACTGGAGTCTGAACAGATACATTTCTGTGTGTTAAGAAATAATTACAGCATCTAACTCCTCCTAAAACCACAAACTGACCTTTTGACATTTGTGTTTGAATACAAACAAGGTACAGTGTGTTATTTTGTGAGTGTTAGATGTGTTGGTAGGCATATGTTCCAACTTTGTAAAGGTCGAGCTACCTCTTCTCCCCCTAAAAGACATTTAAAAAATAGAGAAAACACTATGCATTGAAGGAAGACAGACTTTGCAAGCAGTTAAAGCATGACCACATATAATTATTAGCAGATGATAACAGGAGTCAGTCAACCCAGCAGTGCATGCAAATACCACGCATGATAACGGAAGTTTTAGGATTATGTACAAAATAATAGAAATAGTGGAGTCACTCATGTTGCCATCAGCAGTTTATTAACCAGCAACTGTGTCATGTTCAGGCCTGGGCATGATATTACATTTTCACAGCTCTCTAATGTGATAACCACAATCCTTTCAGCGCACCACTTCCTCTGGTGATGGGCTGATGTTTCGTTTGGATGAAGAGAAGGGTTTGTTTTGATGAGAGGTTGTGGTTCATAGAGTTTTTACAGATCAATTTCTACTTCTTATGATTTAGTTTGCACTGCATGGATGTGCAATCATTCTCCTATTATACGCCTGTCGAGACTCAAAGGACTCTTGAATGCCAAGCATGGAGTTGTGTTTCTTTTGCGATAGCAAATCCCAGACAGTGTAGCCAGCCACAGAGGTTTCAGACAGATAATCTGAAAAGGAAACTGTCGTAAACCGCTTTCCGCCCCCTAGACTGGACGTACTAGGGATTTAAATATGGGCCCCAGACAGCGAGGGGAAAGTGAGACTGAGGCTCTGGATGCAGCCTGTTGTGAAATCTGTTCTCCAACCACATATGAAATTCTTCTCAGAGCTTTCAAATGCCCATAACTGCTGAAGGATTGCAAGCAGCACTGCAATGATCGACTTATGTCCGTCTGCTTCTCTGATGTTCCAGATATCAATCAGAAACATGACGACAAGTGTACAGGAGCCAAATTGGCAGCAGAGTATGAAATTAGACCTTTTCCACTCAGTCATGTCTTGATGTTTAGAAAGCACTGCACCTCTTTATATTTCTGTTTTCAACTTTCTCATTTTTAGGTCAGCTCGCTCTCTGCTGTTTCAGCTGTATCCAGTCCAGGAAAATGTGTTGTATTTATACCAGCTCCACAGCAGGAGATCTAAACAGCAGAGAGCTGAGCCAGCCCTGGCATAAATAACCTCCAGGGGAATGGGCAGGGCCCGGCTGGGTCCTGCTTTAAAATACTAAAAACGGGGGAAGTTCCACATGTCAAAAACAGGAAGTGTGGGCCTGTAGAGTCAGCTTCTCTGCACACAGTCCCAATCCCAGCCCTCCAACTTCCTGTCCGGGATTCCACTCCAACCTTCCCACTTCCTGTACTTGAGGACACAGCGACAGAGACCACAGTATAACTTGAATGAAACTACTGCAGCTTTTCCTACATTTTTACCATCCCACTAATTAACATGAAAACCATATGTTATTTAAACTGATCTTTGCAGTGGCCGAGCCAGGTTATAGGCAGTTTGAAGACTGTTCAGAACATTATCAAACCGCAGGGCCCATATAGTAGCTGTTTTTGGAGTTTTTGATTATCATCACATGATCCTCATCAGCAGCTGCAGTTTGCCCAGTTGTCATGGAATTACCACAGGTCCATTCACACTGCTTCAACATGTGGAGAAAACTGAAGCTTGACAGACCTACAGTGCCTAGTTACGGTTGCTAGGCTATGGCTGAACAATCGCAGTTTGGTAGAGGGGTTTAGCAAATGATTATTTCCATTACAACTGGGCGATCTCTGTCTGCTGATGACGATCATGTGATATGGCTGAAACTCCATGTGGGTAGATTATTGTTGTCTCCAAGGTCAAGAATGAACTCGATGAAACCTACCTTCAAAGACTGCATGTGGAAGATAGATTTTATTGGAAGAAAAATTTGAATTGCTTTATCAAAGTACGTGTTAGTAAAGGTTTTCAGCCATAGATACTATGTGGGTGAGACACTATTTTACTGAGTACTAGGGTAGTCTTCTAGCAGTCGAATATTAAATTCATTTTAGTGAGCCATGGAGCTTTATTGCTATCTTTTACCAAAAGCATGCTCTTTCGGTTTGAGACCATGATTTATTGATTACATGTTGTGGCAGACCATGCTGGAGGCATGGGCCATGGGGCTCCCGTAGGAGTCCAGGCCGAGTCTGGGAGGGCGTGTACGTCCGGGACGACCACGCCCCTCCCGGTCTGAGACGCAGCT
>JAVQJF010102307.1:0-42611 GCA_036023855.1 Gadopsis marmoratus
AGCTCTGACACAGTGAGAGACACATGGAGCTTACAGAATACCTAGCAAAGCTTAAAAGTATAATGTTAAAATCTAATAATGATTAAATCATTATAAGGTATATAAGGTAACTTATAAGATGAATAAAGTAATCAGTAACCTCTTTTAAATCACTTCTTAAAACTCATTTTTATAGACTTAATTCATGCTTTCTATATTACACCCACAATATGTAATTCACTTTGAATGGCCTTGTAATGTATAAAGGTGCTAGTTCATTGCAGTTTCTCAAATGTTCACAAGAGGGGGCTCTTGCCCTGAATGTTATACAGGTGATTTTTTTTTCAGTGCAGTATTAAACATTTCTGAAGTAGTTGAACATCAACAAACAAACTGCAATGTACTGTGTGTTCCGACACCTTTCTAGCAGCAACAGCAGTTTGAGCTACAGTATCTCTTCTGTTGGATCGAACCACACGGGCCAGCCTTCGCTCCCCATGTGCCTCAGTGAGCCTTGACCCTGTTGCTGGTTCACTGGTCTTCCTTCCTTGGACCAATTTTGGTAGGTTCTGTCCACTACAGACCAGGAACACCCCTCAAGAGCTGCAGTTTTGCAGTGTTGGAGAAGCTCTGGAACAGTTGTCCAGCCATCACAGTTTGGCCCTTGACAAAGTCGCTCACATCCTTACGCGTGACCATTTTTCCCGGTTTAACAAAACATCAACTTGGAGGACAAAATGTTCACTTGCTGCATAAGATATCTTGCAAAGATAGCTACACAGCAGTCGGCCTTTTGTAATACTGTTGGTGGATAAATTGGTACTGCTTTTTACACGACTATGTTTGAGATGAAACAACTCCATATATGACAGGAACAGAAAGTTCTAGGTGTTAAGTTACAAACAGTGCAAGTAGCATTTGTGCAGTAACCTGTCTGTTGCACGGCTCATCATTCCACCGTGTTTCATAAAAACTATGTCTGTCATTAAGCAGCAATGGCAGTTTAATATGAGATAATATGTCATTTCTATGTTGCCATTATCACAGTACTGAGTATGTTTGTGTGTCAGAGTTCATCATCCACCCAAGTTTTGCCTTGATCTTATTTGTGTTAGCTAAAGACATTCTTTACTCCAAACATAAAACCACCGTTGCTGCAATTTTCACGAGTCAGCTTTGTCACTTGTTTGGGTGTACGGAGCACTGTGCTCCAAGTTGTACTGCTTAAAGGAAATGGTGTTTATAAGCACTATGACTCAAGGACAAGCTTATCATGAATGCACACATGGCATATTTACGTCAGTTGACATGCCTACCCCTCCCTCTTGATCAGCTGGTATACATAAAGTCTGACCTGTGATGGTAGATGAGCTCTTAAGTTTGTACCTTGAGGGGGCAAAATGTTGCAGAGAAAGTGTGGCTCTAGGGAGATGGTGAATAATTGCTTCTTTGGTTCATCCTGTAGGAAGAAGCCCTGTCTGATCCTCACAGATGTCCTAAAGACAAAACTGGGAAAGGCTTATATGGACAAGAACAAAACGACTCATACGTCAGGTCCACAGAGGGAGAGGGTCCAGTGCAGAAAGGAACCGCTGATCTGCAGACAAACAAGGTCTAGTCACAGAGAGGCCAGGAATTACAACAGCAAGAGTGTAACCTCTAAGCACAACGAGAAGACAACCTCTACACCCTCGCAAAGGTAGGAAGTCGCTGTTAAAGGAATAGTTCAACGTTTTAGGAAATAGATAGAGGGGAACGTTGATGTCACACTGTCATATCTCCAGCAGAAGCGACTGCACCAGTGAAGAATTAGTCCAACACATAACTCTACTTCTGTTCTTTCCTCTCACACCAACAATACCCCATCAATGGATGAGGTGTCCCAACATGGCAGCCTATTTATTCCAGAGAAATTTGCTCACCCAGTGCATTATTGAAACATTTTCTTCCACTTCCACTTGTGTGTTAATGACACAGGTGTATTTAGTGTCTTTAATTAATGCTTAATTTTAACGGTTATGTTTTCATATGCTTGAATTCGAATATGCTCATTGAAAAATGCTTGATTTTCAACAAAGTCTACACAATCACTAATGTAAACCAATAATATAATATTTAATTTAAATTTAATTAATGGGAGTGCCCCACTGTGAATAATGAGTCAGAAAATGGGACCCACTTATGTTAAAACCGTGTTGGTTCATTTTGTTCTACAGTGAGTTTTCAGTGTGGGCTGTCTTTGTCTTACATATGATGCTACACTGGCATTTGCTCAAGAAATAGTAACACTAAATTTCAGGATAGTGTGGTGTGAATAATGAACAAAAATAGCCACAAAAATAGTATAATGTATTCTTTATTGGGGTAATTTCTACTACTTGTTTCAATTAATTTAAGGAGAAATGAGCTTTTAATGGAGCTTGGCTCGCCGGTTGCATCCTTGGCTCTCTGTATTTTCCAGGCAGAAAACGTGATTTTATTTGGAATAGTACCGCACAGAAGGATTTTGCAACTTCACATTCTACTTCATGTGTTTCTGTATTCGTGTTTTATGTGTTTAGTTTTGGACATTTTGGGATTAGGCACAATTTTAGTAGGTAAACGTCCTAGGACTAAGTTTTACGCTGCTTCATGTGGCTTTACAAAAAATGTGAATAATCTATACAATATATTTAGAACATGGTGTTAATTCTTTCATGTTTTCTGGTCAAGTAAAAGGTTTCAAAATGTTGATGACGAAGTGGACAATGAAGAAAACAAAGATATCGAGGAGGTGATAATAGGCACAGACAACGGAGAGGACTACAAATTCTCTGAAGTTGTTGGTGTGTAAACATGAAGAAATTCAGACACACACATTGTACTTCACTGGGTTATTCTGATGCTGGTTTTGGTTGAAATTTTGACTTTATCACTTGAAAACCATCACACTTACATTTCCCTGCTTCCCCCTAACATATTCTAAGATGTCTTTTTTAATTTAAGGGTTATTTGAATGGGAATGGTTTAGTGATACTCCTGGCATTGCATCCAGAGTAAATAAACAGCTGCTACAATTAATTGTTCTGTAAAATGAAACCGCAGAAGTTAGTCAGGTTTTCCCTTACAAGCATATCTTTAGCCATTTTTTTTCCTATTCTCTCATAGTAGTCAGGTTATTCTGTGTGTTTATTTTAGCACAATAAGTTGCTCAGTGGTTCTCTTTCTCATACAGATTGTGGGTTGTCAGTGAGCTGGGAGCCTGCCAAGGACAAAGAAGGTTGTGATGAATTCTCCCCAGGTTGCCTCAAGGACAGGTGGACTGAGCCAGAAAAAGACATACAGCACAGTTTGGTGAGTACCATACAGGGTCATAGAGAAAGCTTCTAAACGCAGTCTCACCAAGCAGTAAACATTATCCAAACATAACCCTTCAAAACAAAAACCCAGAACTGTCCCATGATATGTATGTAAACGTGCTTCCAACCTTTCATGTCAGCATCATGTTTGAAATTGCCCTTGAGTCACTTGAGTCATGATGTAGTACCATTTCCATAACTCTCCAAACACACCACAAGCCTCAAGTGTTTTAATAAAGCATCACATAACCGTTTCTTAATAGAGACCTATGTTTTAAAAGCTGTCACTTTTACAAGTAGAAGAAGCCAGCAATTTTAAGTATTCCATGTCAAAAGGGCTGGCGTGAGACCTCCACAGATATTTCCCTCTTTCTCCTATCTGTCTTGCACTTGAACCAAAATTGAGGTGATTCATTCTGTGCTGTCTCAACAGAAGAGGAGAAGTAAGGATACAGAGTGGCAGTGCAATGGAACCAACAGCCCGAAACGCCACCGTGAGAGTGTGCTTCGCCTCACCGGAGAAGATGGACGAGATGGAGGACCATCCGTTTCGCGTGTTTGTCTGGAAGAAATTGGAGACGACGGCGATCTGGAGAGCCTGGACCGCACAATTGTACAGTTCACAGTGGGAGCAGATGATCCAACAGAAGTTGTGGTCCCAATCATCAGTCCTGATTTGGAGGTTGAAGACTCAGTTGGTATCCCCAGACAAAGTCTGCCATCTATCCAGGACAATGCAACCAATATCGCCCCCTCTGAACCCAGTGAGTACACCAACACAGGATGATCGATGCCAGATAATCTTCTAAACCTGGTAGCTTCATTCTACTGCTTAAACTTTAGTTTAATTGTAAATATGAGGATGCTGAATACAGTTGTGCAGGTTGTGTGATTCAGCATTATTTCAGTACATAAACAAAAGCCCAGAAGCATCTGGTTTTAAAGCTAAGCACTCAACATCTGGCGACTGTTTCTGAAACTGGCTCTAGAGAACACATATTAAAATTGTCTACTACATTATCACATAGTCTTCCAGCTAACACACGTAAAGTCCAAATGTTATGAAATGAGTTGTCCACTATCAGTAGATCCTGATGCTGAATTTTTGAGGCCAATACAGATATCAATATTTGAGAGTTAGAAAATTCAGATAAAAAACAATTAGATATGGATCCCTTAAATTTGGTTATTAAAGAATTGTGACCAAGATATGTACTGAATGTTATTAAAGTGTGTGTGCATGTAAGTGCTCTTTTTGTTTCTATGCTGCAAACATATCTAATTGGTCGACAATGCCAGTACCAATATATCTGGGATAAACTAATATCGTTTGTTTTATCAGTTGGGCAAAACATGGCCAAAAATGCACAAGTTACTATTGTGCATGGTCCTCTTGGAGGCTGCAGTTTGTATTGCTGTTGAACTGAATTGCATCATACAGAGAGAGATCCACAGTAGGCACAGTAGCTTAGTACCTACTATTTCCTTCTTTCAGCCTACACACGTGTCTTTCCCAGGATTACTATTGTTCGTGCTCTCGTTCAAAGCCCATTACACATCCCTCATGCTGTTTCAATTAAGGGCATGTATGTGCTTGGGAGTGTGCTTGTCTTTGAAAGCAGTAACGTAGCCTTATTCCCCAGTAAAATTCACACAATGTGTTCTTCATGCTTGTATTTCAGTTGTGCTGTCTAGTGATGATGAGGAGAGCGGTGATGTCCCTCTGCACTGCAGCCCAGCGGGGTCTCCGCAGGAAGCTGTGGCCAAATCGCAAGAAGCTTCCGACATACAGGTTGGCCGAACGTCTCCCTCTGTGATATTTGATCCATTTGTTCCTATGTGACTGACTGACTCATGAATCTTTGGATATAGTGAAAGGAAAATATATTCTATACCAGTTAATAGTTTTTACCCCTAAGGTTGAGTAAAAAAAATCACTAACTGTAGAGATTTGTCAAACTCTAAATGATGAACCAAAAAAGATAAATGTTTTGATCCTGTTTGCAGGATAGTGCCCTCCTAGAACCCCCAATTTTAGCCCCAGGTTAAGCAGTTAATATTTTAAAACGTAGCTGTATAAGAAAATGCATGCTATTGCAGGGCCACAGAGGCCTGCAATCACAGAAGCTTGAACTAACAGTCGCTACATACAAGCTTAATTCTACACTGAGTTCAGTAGGCAAAATTGATAAAAAAGTTACTCACTGTAACAAACGTTTTTCCAAGTTTTAATCAGAGTTGTTCACATAACCTTTACTCCCCATTTCCTCTCATGCTAACAGGATAGCTAACAAGAGAAAACGTAGCAGCGTGCATTGCTGTCAACTCTGATGTCAGTCTTGGTACTACCACTAGATGGCGCCAAAGTAAATAATTTTCAAATCCTACACACAGTGGCTTTAAAATATGACATTTGTCAAAATAAAGTTATTACTGTTTTAATATTGGTTTGAACCATATTGCTTGACCTTACAGTTCGGTCTCATTGTAATATGGGAGTTACTGTACTCTTATTGGATGTACCTGCTTTAACGTGCTGATATACCACCCTGTTTGCACCATTTTCTCCAAACTGTTTGTGTGTTGCAGGTGTTGCGTGTAGTAGATCTTCCTGGTTCAGTTTCTCCCATCCCCAGTGTAGACTACTCCTGCATGGGCGTGGCCTTCTCCACCCTGCACTGTGGAGGTTACCAAGGGAAAGCAAATGGAGAGATGATGGTAACCTGTACAAACCACAAATACATGCATGTTGATGATGGAATCACATTCAGTAGACATGAAGTGTAACACATTTTTACTCTCCTTTCACAGGTAGCAGAACAAAAAATCATTATCCCACTGAAAGGTAATGCTGTGAATAGTTTTTTATTTTTGCATATTCACAGTTTTTGTAGAGCGGCTGTGACCCGCCTTTGACCTTTGGTCTGGGATGTATAATCTCATACTCTTGTTTTGGTCATGCTGTCTGCTCCCACTCCCAGCTTAGTGCTAAACAATGTGTGTGTGTGTGTGTGTTTTAATGGATTAGACCTCCATGGTCCTAGTGTACTTTCACCTCTGAGGCTGTGAAATCTCCCATTCAGGGAACTATGGTGGTTATTGCTTGTGATTTGATCTTGGCCGTGTGTGTGTAAGAAATATGTTTGTTAAACAAAAGTGGTTGCATATTAGCTTTATAAAACATTTTGGACAAACCGAGCAAGCTAAACAATGTCTGTCTGTCTTTCGGTTGGTCGTATGTTCCACCTCTTTCCAGACTGAAATATCTCAAAAATTGAAGCAGGGTTCTCTGCACATCTTCAAGCAATATGCAGCTGAATCAGGTGCAGGTTCAGTTTGAGAGCAGTGCAAACTGTTTGCACAATAAGGGCTGTAAATCAATCTCTGTGCTCCAGTCTCTTTCCCCCCCCATGGAAATGTAAAAAAACCCCCAACAACTATTGTTTGGGGATGTGCGTGGTCCTTCATGGACTTCATGTCAAAATTTTAAATATTTTGGTGTGACATGACAGATATGCTTTCTGTAACACAGAAATAACAAGACGGTAATACGAATCAATAGATGACAACCTTGTGCACAGCTATAACTTCATTAATATTCAAGGGTGCTGAGCCAGTGTGGTGAAGATAAAGAAGCAACAGTATTCATCATTTTGATACCAACACTGCAAGCTGCTAGTTAACCTGACCACGTCTTGTCCCCAGACACCAGTGAACAGGTGGATGTCATGTTGACCTTTGAGCGTAAAGAGCTGAGGAGGTACAGTGTTTGGGAACGGCAGGAACTGGAGGCCCAGGAGCTTCACTTTGAGGGCAACGAGGAGCCTTCCCCTGCTGCTGTCCTCCTGTTTTGTGTGTCAGAAATTGCTGCAGCTGCTGTACACCGGGACCTCCTCCAGCTGTGTACCAAACAAGATGGAAACTCGAACAGTGGTGAGACCGCTGGAAGTTCAGAGTACACACGGAGTAAATTTACAAATGTTTTTGTTTCCTAGTTCTGATATACCGTTCAGTATTGTTTATGTCATATTATTCCCAATGTGAATTTGCATGGTACATTGGTACGTTGGTGTTGTGATTTTTATATTTAATTAATTTTTTTATTAGGCAAGGCGAGCCCTTTCATCCTGCTGACTCTGAGAGATCCTCTGGAGGGAATGGAGGGGGCTTTACTGCGCTCATTCCTGGACATTGACTGTCTCAACAGCCTTGCAGATGAAAAATCCATTGCTCTCCAAGGTCCAGACATAGATTTTGTTTTGGAAGACTTCCACACTCCTGTTCTTTCTCTGGATGATTGCATAGAGTTGATTAGAAGAACTGGACTGGACTCTCACCTGCTGTCTCTGCTGGGTTTGGAGAGCACCAAACCTCCTAAACCTAACACAGACCAGGATGGTCCACACTCTGATACAGATAAAAACACCACACCACACATACAACTGGAGGTTGATTCCCAGAAAGAGACAGTACTGGAGCTGGAGACAGCGACAGAACGAGACACAGGGACGCCACTCAAACCAGAGGAGGATCAGAAAGATCAGATGAAGCTTGAACATCCCTCTGAGGCAAGTGACCTTTTTGGCCTGTGACCTCTTAAACTGAAGCGGTATCTACCTCATAAGGGGACACATGTGTTTACTGGTTGTGAATTCAGAGTGATTTTCTTTGCTATATTTGAATCATTTATAGGGTCCCCAAAAAGCATAATTTAGAGGAAGGTCTGAAGAAATCAGCATAACTGTTGGTAGCAGAAAGGTTTTTTTTTTCTTAATTTATTTTGTGTCCTTTTGTGAGGGTCCTGATCCCTGATTGAGAAACACAGGTCTATCTGCCATTGGTAAATGATAACAATGTAAGTTTTGCTCCTGTGGTACAAATTTCCTCCCGCAGAAGAGAAAAGAGGAACCCACTCCTGCATACACACTGTGCCATCGTAGAACCAAAGGATCCTACTCCGTGTCCCTGTGTAAACCAGACTCCAGCTGGACTAAATATAAACATCAGGGCCTGGCTCACAGGCAAGTAACCTACATTATCCCGTATGCAGCTTCTCATGCAGCCTGGCTTAGCAGGGGTTGGCATGTGACTTCCAAATAAAGACTTGTGCAACCAGTGCAGATTCATCTTATAAATTAAAATATAATAAAATTTAGGGATGCACTGATCCAAGGCTTTCTCTCTGGAATCTTGACACCTCAACTTAAAGTATTTGCTGAAACAGAATACCGATCTGATACCAATGTTCTCCTTTTCCAAGTTTAAATTTGTATCTTTCACTGTATGGAACTCATTGAGATCAATATTTCCATTTTCTTCTACTTTATACATCTCCAGTACATTTATTTGACAGCTTTAGTTACTTTGTAGATTCAAACTCACAAGCTACTCAGTTGTGTATGTTGTGATGTAAACTTTATTATAATTTAATCATAAAATATACATTCTGAAATAGGTGATTCTGCATAATGACTACTTTTGATACTTTAAGTATATTTTGATGCTAATACTTTTGTACATTTACTTAAGTAACAATGCAGGAATTTTTCTAATACGGTATTGTAACTATTAGTCTACCTACTACTGCTGATGATCATATTCAGATCTATGGATGCTCTGTGCAGCAACAGATACTGCCGCATCTGTAATACTACTAGTACTGATATGAACTTCTTTCTTCCACCTCTACTTAGGCTGATCCAGTTTCCTCCTCCGCCGCTGAAAGGAGGAATAACTGTTACAAAAGAGGACCTGCAGTGCCTTGACAGTGGACACTTCCTCAATGATGTTATCATTGATTTTTACCTCAAGTAAGTAACACATTTTCAAACAAAAGACTTCACATTTACTTCAATTTTTCACACATTCTAGAGAAGAGATGCACTTTTGAATTGATTGTGTTGATGTGTTCTTCAACCAGATACCTCCTCCAGAATGCCTCTGCTGCTGTTGCCGAGCGCTGCCACATCTTCAGCAGCTTCTTCTACAAGCAGCTGACACGGAGGGACAATGCCAGTGAAGGCAGCACCAGCGACTCGTAAGTAATGATGGCAATTACTTAGCGAAACAGATCTTTTCAGAGACTTGCCAGTTTGGTTATGTAGTGCTTCCGGGAAATAGCCACGGCCTCTCTCTCTCACTCTTGAGTCTGACAATGACAAAAGTTCTCTTCCGCTCATTTTTTGTATGTTACACACAGGCATCAAAATAGTTTGGGTGTTTGTTAGCCTGTAGATATTATTGCTAGCTGATAGATAGTTAGACTTCTTGTAATACATCTTAGTGTTAATAATCATTTAGCATATTAATCTAAATATTTTTGTTGTCTCCATTTCTTTTACTATCATGACACAACATACATTTGTAGATATAATGTAAATATAGACGTAGAATCAACACAATTATCAAAATAATTTAAGTAAAACACTCTGTGATTTCAGCTTAGTATAGCTTTCATCTTAATATTTTGGAATGAAAATTAATGTAGCCTTGGTGCATAACGCCTAATACTCAAGAAAAGACCAATTATGTTACGCTCCGTGGAGCTAGTCTAGGGCATAGGGCGGAACGCACACATAAAACAGCAAGATGTAAAGAGAACGAGACCACAGTGTATATGTGTTGGAAACAGACTGCGGTTTTATTCACTACACAGTCACCAAAGCCATACAAACACAAGTGGGAGAGGGAAGACCCGGGGCACGTGCCAAATCAAAGAGCAAGAAACAAAACAAAACCATTCTCAAAATAACACAAAAAGAACAACCAAAATGGGCTGCCTATCCTGACAAAATGCGCAGTCCAAAATACTCCAGAAAACACATATTTTTGATATATTTAGAGGTCCAGACCCATTGTTTACCACAACGACATAAGACTTGAACTTCCCAGCAGTATTCAAGTGTCTACAGGTATTTGTGTGTATGTGAGGACATGTGAAACGCTGTGAAAACCTCTGTATTTTTGTGTACACCCAGCTGTCAGCGGCAGAGGCGGCACCAAAGGGTGAAGACATGGACACGCCATGTGGATATCTTCAAAAAGGACTTCCTGTTTGTACCTGTCAATCAGGAGTGAGTTAAATACAGGGAAGAGGTGTATTTGTACATAGGTGTTTTGGTGTATGACATTACACATCACATTGCTTTGTTGTCTGTTTAGGGCTCATTGGTATTTAGTTGTCATTTGCTTTCCTGGACTGGATGAGCCCAAATCTGAGGCCTGGAATGGTCCAAACCCAGAGAACGAAAATAACCACGATGAGAGAGGCGAGCTACAGGACCAAGAGGTGGCTCAAGGATCTAAAAGCCCAAATGATCACACAGAGACACCGCCTACAATAAACCACAGTGACAACTTGGATGCAGAGACAGGTATGTTATGACTAAGGGTCAAAGAACAGTGCAGTGGCTTTTCATTGCAATTATCCAATATTTCTGGTGTATATTTCAAAATTTGTGTTTATGTTGTGATTGCAATGCTGAAGGTATTGGTTGGTTTCATGTGTTTTAGGAAACACTCAAGAAGAATGGACCAAAGACCCACCGCACGGTCCATTGGTAAGAAAGAATTCTGTCCTGTGCTTGTTAGGAATAACAATATTTGTTTCTTTTATCTCACAGACAAATCCTTGACTTTTTGGTTATTGTTTGTAGAACTGCACAGAGTGGACATGTGCCAAGAAAACTGTTTCCAAGAGGTGAGTGTGCAGGTACAGAGTTATTCTGCTGCAGCAGTGACTGCCTGATATTTGAGAAGTAGAACTGGTGCAGTTTTCACATGAAGCACCCGAGATAATATGTCTACAGTTACTGTGTGCACCATTTAAACATTGAGACACACATGCTGTAGTTATTTTCAAAGATACTACAACAACTCAGATGTGTTTAGAGAGTCTTGACTGTGTTTTGGAGAATTGTCTTTTTGTGGTCTGCTTGCAGTTGCACACTACCCTATAAATGTGAAAAAATGTATGCCTAATGTGGATTTAAACATTGAATAACTGATGTGCATCTCCTCATTGTAGGCCGTGTATTCTTATCATGGATTCCCTCAAACTTTCTCTTCATGAGCGAGTCTTCAAACTCTTACGGGAGTAAGTGTGAAGGTTTTTAATTCGTCTGTCTATATCTACGTGTGTGTGTGTGTTTGATAAATGTATGTAATATAATGCCTATTTGTTCCTCAGCTACTTGCAGTCAGAATGGGAGGTCCGTCGTGGTTCATCAAGGGACTTTAGTCCTGATCAGATGCAAAGATCACACTGCAAAGTTCCCCTTCAGGACAACAGCAGCGACTGTGGCCTCTACCTGCTGCAATACGTCGAGAGTTTTTTGAAGGTAAAGAACTTGTCATTATCGCTTTTTATGGGGCTCACAATATTTCATATATATATATATTTTGGATCAGCAACGGCTTTAAATTTTCATGTTTAGATTAAACCTCAGTGAGACATTCAAAGTTTTTATATTTATTTTTTAAAAATTAACGTAATTAGAAATTGCTTCTGCTCTCAGGACCCTGTGGTGCACTTTGACCTCCCTCTACACCTAGAACTTTGGTTTCCACGGCAGCAGGTGCGGAAGAAACGAGACGAAATCAGAGATCTGGTACTAAACCTTTACCGACATCAAAACCTGGATAGTAACAGATAGACACGCGAATCAGCTCTGCTGTTCAGTGCATCACATTCCTGTAGCCATTATAAATCAGTGCTCATACTGAGCCATGGACATTTCAGTGTGAACTGGAAATATTTCCTTTTTAAATTAGATTCTGTTACTGTTTTATGCATTCAACCTTTGACTGTTTGTGGGTCCTCTGAAAGCTTCAGTTAATTTGTCCATCCAACCAGAAAGAGTTTCAAAGTAGATTATATCTAGACATGCAAATGTTTGTACACCCCATGAAGATATTTTTAAAGGCAATTATTTGTTTGTAGTTTTCTATGTAGAATCACAATTCAAAAAAGACATTGTGTAAAAGTGTAACAACTTTGTAAAATGTTTTAGTTGGGTTTTCTTGCTTTGCTGACATTTTTTAGACATTTCTGTCTCAGTCACAGGCATATTAAGATGAGATAAGATAAACCTTTATTAGTCACTCAGTGGGGACATTGCAGTGTTTTAATTAGTTTCCTTTATGAATGTCATAAATGACATGCCGTTGCAGCTCATGAAACAACAACTCTCATCATTTACTTGTTGAAAGAAAAAAAAAAAACTCAGCCACACAGTGCCTCATTCAGTTATCCTGTTATTATCCTGTTGGCTGCAAGATAGGAGACAGGACGGTGTGTACAGATGACAACAAACTCGAACCATTCACTCTTTGTAGCTGAACAGTTGTATGCTACTATTTATCTGTGACTCACGCTGTATTACAATCTGTCACAGGCCCTTAAATCATATTGAGAGAGTGATGGTGCCTGGTATCAACTTTGCATCCAAAGTTCTTTTGTCTTTTTGTCGCTTTGGCACTACCATTTATTTGTACAGATTTGGCACACTGACCCATTGAAAGTTACTGGCTGCTATCGTGTAAACTGATAGTTTCTTAATGTAGATTAAGACAAGACATTTTTATACAAAATGTGGGAGAAGTGGTCGCCCCTCGTGTAGTCCAAATCATAGAAGGTGTGTGTAGTGTTCGGCCAAAGTGCTTATTTATTTATTTTTTGGCACCTTCAACTTTGATTGCTTACGTAGCAAAAAGTTCAGGGGTGCATGTGTAGCAGTCTGCTCTCATCACTACTGCCTAAATTCTTCTCATCAGAGATCAGTCTTGATAGTCTTGTAGTTTTTTCCCCCCTTTTTGTTCAGATGTTTTTCTCTTTTAACACTTAAGTTTGTCCTTGATGACAAGGTTTTTTTTCATATATATATATAGACGTGTCTGATGAATGTACAGGAGCTGATTCCAAAATATCTTTGGTTTAAATAGTGTATTAAAACCCGTAGACCGAATTACACTTGTTATTCCGTTGTTGTTGTTTTTTTACCTAGATTGTTGCATTAAACAAGCCCAGTATGGTTTTATATGAGGTATTATATGACAAATGCCAACTGGACAATATTTGGTTGTGGTCCTGATTCTTGATCTCTTGTCCTACTTGGTGGTTTTCATAAAAAGATGAGGATTAGAGCTTGGTAACTAAAATAGAGACTGAATGTCTGTGTTGTAAATTAGCTGATTCGTTCCCTCTTATGTATTATTAGTTTTCTTTGGCTGTTGTTCTGAAAACCACTTTTATTCTATTACTGTTAACAACTCTCTTTTTGACCAGTGGAGCCAACTTTGTTCTTCTCTGGCCAAAAGTCTCCTTTTGAAAATGTCTGTACAGTGCATTACAATGCTTTCCACTATAATCTGTTCAGAGGGTTACATGGTTGGCTTAGATGTATTTACTGTCTCAGTCTGTCAGATCCTCTCACAGTCTGACTCTTAAGTAATCCCCCTCGCATTATGTATGTATTATGGTAGTGTGCTGCACTACCATACATAATTTGGCGTACATAACGGTTGCCAGTTTGTTAGGTACACCTAGCTCCAACTAATGTAGTCCGAATACAAGAGTCCTGCAGTAAATCCTACCTGTTTGAAGGTTATAAATATAACACTGTTGAACCCAATTAACTTGCAGCTTAGTGTATATTACCAAATGTTGATGATCGCAAGTCCTGTCCACTGTCTGCACTCAGTATTGCTTATACTCTGCAAAAACCACTGCACTCTAGGCCTACTTGGCTCCCCTGCTAGCTGTCCAGGATCTCTGGGTAGAGGATCATGCACTCTTTGCCGTTAACATTGTTCAGCCAACTACTATGGCCATGTATTTGGCCAGTTGCCTGCACCATGAAGAGGGCCATTAGGCCAATCAAATTGAGCTTTTCTGCCTTTTGAAGCATTTATGAGATGGACACATTTTTCAACATTTTATTTATGGATTCTTACTCTGATATTTAACTGTTAATTCACCCTTAACAGTTGAAGGGACTATCCTTCAACTGGAGGACCAAGTCTCTTTTCACTGGCAAGCATTTGCTCTGGTGAGTTCATGCAGAAAACATTAAATCCCAACCAAATTACATAATATCTCTTATGTACTGATGAATCTCTCTGCTCGCTGTTGATTCTGTGGCCTTTGTTACCTCCTCTCTGTCCACTTTCCCCCCACACTAAGTGCCCGCCCTTCCCGGTGTTGCTCCTGTAACCACTTGGCAAGCTCCTCTAAAAGGCTTCAACAGGATTAGAGAGCATTAAAAAATCCCTGTCTCTCCAAGGGCCATCTGCCTATCTACCTGAGCCAGGGCCTGTCCTCAGCACCATGGGACACACCTCTTCAGCTTCGGAAGAAAGCAAGAAACCAGCATGTCAAAGTGTCGTCAAATTATTTCTGCACAAGCTTTTATTTTCCTTCGTCTAGAGACTTCTGAACTATGCAAACTTGTAAGAGGCTGTTCCTGTTACATGACTTGAGAAGAAGTACATATCTACTTGATCCTTTTCCAAGCCCACGGATTTAAAACACAATCACGGATTTAACATGAGGATCGTATCTTTGAGAAGTGTTTTATACTCTGTTGTATTTAGTTTTGTGGTCATGTTTTTGGACATAAGGACAGGTATGTGTTATAGTTAGCTTCGATGCTTCTTTCTTACTATTTACCCAAAGTCAAACATTAAGTCTTAAATGTGTTGTTTTGTGGTACCTCAGATGCAACACTGGAAGGTTCCTCTATGGGTTACCTGAGCCTGCCTTATAGTCAGAAGCCTGTGGTGTTCCCAGGCATCTTTCGTGTATCTGATGTGATGGTATCTCATGAAGGCCATCCGGTTCTCCCTCGACGGAAACGGAACATCCTCTTCCCGAGTGGAGTCAAACTCTGTGCGCAAGAGACCGCCCAGCAAGTTGTTGCAAACCACGTGAGCTACTTTCGTCTCCGAGGTAAGATTGAACATAAATGAGAATAGATGAGTGTAGATGCAGTCGGGTTAGATACGGGGTGAGGACGCACAACTAGCCAATAACAAAAACAAGCGGATTGATTCTGAGAAATGTCCTCTTTCCTTGTACTTATGTCCTCACTGGATTGTCAAATAGGGAAGAGTGTTAACCCCTTGCCATATTTACAGACAGGGATCCACCTCGGTCAAGCAGAAGAATATCAGTGGACACCAAATCGCAATTAGGCCTTATGAGCTATGCATTCCAACAGACTGTGGTCCACTTCAGGTAGATGTGTGTCTCCTTACTGGGTCAGTTCACCCAAATCTCAAACAAACAGCATTTTCTCATTTACCTAGTGGTACCTTCTCATGCAGATAGCTTTGTTTTTTTGCGCTGATTTAGCTTTGCACCCATATAACTTTATCAGACTCGATGCAGCAGAGACGGATATATGGTCTTTTTTATTCCTTGCATTCTTCTTCTTTGTTAAACCTGCCACCTTCATTAGACACAATGCAACAACCTTCTTACAGTAACGACTAATGTAGCTTCGAGCTGCTAGCCTCAAGCAGAGATGATGAACAGGCTACAGAAATCTGGTAGGAATCTCATTTTCCTAACTCCCCCCCCCCCAGATTTTATTTCATTTTAACACTTGTCGTCAGTCCCAACTGACGCAGACTCAAGTGACATCACTTCAGGCAATTTATCAGATTTCGCACGGCTCCCTCTGGAACCACAAAAGGCTTTATAGACCTTTTGCAGTAGTTCTCCCCAAGACCTGTATGTAAAATCGGTGGAGGCCCCCCATAACCTCTAACACCACCCGCATATATGGGGAGAATGTAGTTTAATTTGTACTGCTCAAAGCATTAAACAATACATTTAAAAAAAAATCAACATCAACATGCATCACTTTGAGAGATTTCATAGAAACTATTTTGGTATTTTTGGTAGAAAGTAGCTGCAAAGTAAACTGCTAATGCAGAGTAAAAGGAGAGTAAACGTTTCTAATGAGACATTTTCAATATTTCAATACATCTTCACTTTCATTGTTCTGGTGTAGCAGAAACCTCAGAGGTGGATATGTCCAACTCTGGACACATGAAACCAAAACCATCTGCATGGCTATATACCAGTGGTGGAATGTAAATAAGTAGGCCTTCCTTTACTCAGGTATAGTACTAAAGTACAATTTTGATGTACTTGAGTATTACCATTATATACTACTTTATACTTCTACTTTTTACTCCACTACATATATCCATGAAGCTAGCATGGCAATGGACATTCCCAGCTAACAATATCCAGCCCTATCACTGTTTGATTTAATTAAAGATGATTTTATTATCTTAGAGAGAGAGGTATTTGTTGCCTAGAAGAGACTGCCACAAGAATTGAATTTGTACTGCAGTCTGCCTAGAACTGAAGTGTCCCCCCAACCAAAACCATTTTGAAAACACTAGTATGGCAGCAAGTTCTGCAAGCTTGTTATTTAAAGTGGATGTTGTCTTTTCTCTGGTCTGACCAGTGTGCCAGGAGACCATATGGGAGGCTTTCAAGATCTTTTGGGACCGCCTCCCAGAGCAAGAAGAGTACCAAAGCTGGATGAGCCAATGCCAGGAGGGCACAGTCACGTCACAAGATATTGGCAGCTACTTTAGCCAATCAGAGGAGCATCTGGCTCTGGTTAGAAAGGTTAGTGGGTGACTAATTTAATAAAACAAAAGTATCTGTGAGCAGCACAGAACATAACTGGCTATACTGGTGGTATACGGTCACATTTGTTTTTCTTCTATTTATAGAGAATGTCACTGCCAGGTTTGAAAAGGTAAAAGAAACTATCCTCCTCTTTTCCCCAGTCCTAACCCACCATACCAATCTTACATCTGTGATCTCATCATTAAGTCTGTGTCTGTGTCATTCTTCCACCATCTGTAGTGAGCCCACCAGGTCCTGGCAACATATGTGCAGGTAGCTACGGTTGTAGGGCGCTTCAACCTTACCTGTTCATATTCCCGCTCCTCATTTACCACACAAGTCTCATGTTCATTTGATTGTGTTTGATTTGTTTCCTGTTTTGTGTGTCTTAAGACTTGGATGCAAATATCCAAGCTCTAGCTGTATATTTGCCTTCCCTCTGTCTGAGTTGGAGCGATAACACTGGCATTATTTTATCTTTATTATTTTCAACATATTCCAATAAACAAACAAGGAATTCATACTGCTAACAGGTTTTGCCTGTGTAGCCACTGTCTGGTATTGCTTATGCCTTCATGTTAGTCTCATCCATAGTCACCCACGGCAACAGTTCTGATCATTTAAGGCAATAGATAATATGCTTTTTTACTTTCTTGCCAATAGTTAGACGAGAAGCTCCTCACCACTCTCTGTAAATATGAAGCTGGAGCAAGCAGCCAGTAAGGTTAGCTTAGCTTAGCTTAGCATCAAGACTGGAAGCCATGGATGTATTATAAGAACTGGAGACCGGACTCAAAGATATTGCCTATTCAGTCCCATAAGAATTGCTCGCCTGGCACATATGCCCAAATGTTTTTCTAGATTCTGGGTTTACTTCCAGGGTTTACGGTCCACTGAGTATGCGCAGTAGTGTTTCTTCTGCTGGCTCCGCCCACGAGTTCCCGCTCAGCCCATAGACTTTACATCGTGATGATGTCACAGATTTTTAAATCACTTTTCTCGTCTCAAGGAAAGTTTTGCAAATATAAAACCTTCATGAATCAAAAATTCATAATAGAAAGAGTCATTATTGACCTTGTTTGCAGTTTGAGTTGTCAACAGTTTTACAGACGTCTCTTTTACAATGGTGGCCTATGGCAAAAATGCTTTTTAGGTCACAAGGGAATTTTTTTCTATGATACCCGAATGACCACTGGTCTTACATACACTCTTACATACAGTACATCTATGCTGGAAGCAGGGGGAAACAGCTAGCCTGGCTCGATATAAAGGTGGTTTTACTGGTTGCCTGGCAAACTCACAATGACAATAAAGCCTGTGGGAAGTCACTGTTCCTGGCCAAGAAAATGTCCAGCACATAACCCCTGTAAAAAAATAAAAATTTGGTTTTTGTATGGAATAAACAAACGAGATACAATGTGCTAACTAGTGACCTTTAGAGGTGCTGGTAGGTGGGATAATTTTTTTTCCAGACAGAGCCAGGCTTGCCATTTCCCCCTGTCTCTTGTCTTTATGCTAAGCAAAGATAACCAGTTTCTAGCGGTAGCTTCATATTTAGCGCACAAATAAGAGCGTGTTATCAATCTTCCCATCAAACTCTCAGAAAGAAAATGAAGAAGTGCATACCACAAAATGTCTAACTATTCCTTTAAGTGTTATAAGACAATTCATTTCTATGACATGTGGGCAGCTATATCAGCCTTGGTTGAGACAGTGCAGTACTAACTGCAGACTATAGATTGGCTGAAAAAATAAAATAACCCTAGCATTATCCTCAAAATCCTACTTGTATCTCTACCCACAATGTGCATAACCCTTGCTGGGTGCTGTTAATCCTTTTAATTTTTGATCATGAAGTAACGTGACATCAGCATTGTTGAAACAATCATCTTCTGTTTCGTAGCACTCCAACACCAGGCACACCGGAAGCTGCTGAGGCTCCTGAGTTAGGTCAGTCAACACTTTTAGCTTCAGGACATCATGTGACTGTGATTACACAGTGTCTCTGCTGTCATATAAACATCCTGCGATATCTGAACAGATGCACAAGCATTGTTGTCTCAGTGTCCCACCAGTATCTTGTGTGTTTTCATGTACACATTCCTACAATGTTCCTGGTTTCTAGCTTTCTATGTAGTGAGTTTAGCTGTTGGCCACTTGAGCCAGAGATTTCAAAAGTACTCAAGACAGTCTAATCCATACAGCCACCAGGAATCACGGCACTTGCCAAATGTTTAAGCTCAGATCTACTTGAAATAAACCAACTGTTCCTTTCTTTTTTCCACATGAACTGGACCACCCAAAAGACATAGCTAAAGGAGAGGAGGAGGAGGAAGAAGCAGCTGCCATCGTCCCAGAGGTGGAGGAGAGTCTAGTAAGTGCACACACAGATTGTTTACAGATTGGGATTCATAATGTTTTACTTATGTGCACACTTAACTACTATATTACCGTGTCTCTTTCTTATGGCACAGCCGGACAATGACATTGCCGTGCAGCCTCCCACCCCTGCTGTGCTGGAGCAGGTGGTGGAACTGAGCATCCACCTGACCGGAGAGATGTACAGCGACAACCTGGACGATCCAGCCAGCCTCCCGTATCAAACACTCAGCAGGCAGCTTGCCAAAAAGGTTCCTCTCTGGCTCCAACTTCTTTTGTCTGTCTCTCTTTATGACTCCCCTTAGTGCTACTGTATCTTGGCTGCAGACTACACTCACTATATACTCCTGGTTCATGGTCAGTGATGGACGCATTGTTAGTTTTAATAACACACACTTTAATAGCAGCAGTTAAACCCAAACTGTTAGGCAGGAGTTCCAAAACACAGATTTTATGGTACGCATTTGGACTTGGTGAAATAACTATGTGCTGAAAATTTGGCTTTATGACCTGTCTTGGGAATAGATAAACCTTTACACATGCACACATATGCACAAGGACCTCACCTTTGGATGCAAATCCAATGGTTTTACAGGTACTTGGAAAATTCTGTAAATTTGTTTAGGTACTTTTCCCTGTCAGTATGAGACATAGACACACATATCTTGTAAATAACAACATCATAATCACACACTGTACTTAATTTTGTGTCTACAAAGGAAGATGTTTCTCATGATCATGTTCTTTTGTTCTCCGTGGAGTTCTGCTATACATATAAAATCTGCATACCTTCACATATATACCCACACACTGCGTACACTCAAACTCACGTGCCTTGAAGACATTATAAGACTATATATAAGGAATAAAGTCTCAGAGGTAGTAACTGAATGGAGAGAAGGGGGAATTGGAGGACAAGCCAGGGGACAAAAGGCCCTGGAGACCTTTTTGTATTAAATAAACTGGGTCAGTGAGTATGCAGAACAGCATATGTATTGTTTTTTGTAGTGCCTGGAATCAAGGCCTTGTAAACTTGTAAAAACAGTTGACCATGGTGCAGCAGTCTGCCTCCCAAGGATAATGATGTGTGCAACAGCACAAAAGACTGAAGACCTTTCAACTACTTTGAACAAAATTAGCCCTTTTGGAACAATAAATCTGATTTATTTTGCCAAGCAAGTTCGCTGTAACCCTGTCAGAAATGAGAAACAAACTCTAGGTGAGGCTTGTTTATGATGCGTGCTCATTTTTGTCCTTACAGATAGAGGACGCTCTGGAGGGCCTTCCTGGATTTAAGAGTGTGTCTGTGCTGGACTTCAGGTCAGTCTATCTGTGGTTTAATCCTGCATCTGACCTGTCCTCACAATATGGCCAGAACTACCTCAATGTGGAGCACTAACTCACTGTACTTGTTTTATCTAGGCCCCAGAAGGACACCCACGGGTGAGTCATCAGTACAGGCTGTGGTAGTTTGACCTTGAATAGTTCTCCCCATCCTGTCTTGTATTTAGGCCACACAGATCCCTATCAACCAACCCTTAGCTACATTTGTGTGTGTGTGTGTGGGGGGGGGGCATCACCTTCATCTCACACTGTGTTTACCTGTGAGCACTGGCATGTGTTAAGATGTGTCACTAGCTGGCTGTGTTAATATTCTTAGTGTGGTCACTCACCTGTTAAGTTGGATCAGGATGGTCCAACGGAGTGAGCAGGTGCTCTTCTATAGAGACGATTATCAGGCTTTACGACCTTGCCAATCAGCCTGCGGTAGAGGAATGGATAGGACAAGGGTTGGAGGGAACGATGTGTGTGTGTCAGGGGAGTGAAGGTGAAAATGTAAATGGAAGGAAAGAAGTTAGTGGGTAATACTGGTGTGACTGTTTTTCTTGCTATTGTATTCTTGCTATTTTGTTTTTATTGGTGTTGGATGAGGTATTCAAATCCTTTACTTAAGTAAAGAAAAATGTAACAATACCGCAATGTAAAAATACTCCACTACAAGTAAAAGTTTTACTTATGAAATAGTTTGAGATTTTTGAAAGTTCAATGAGACTGTACCTTTCTTGTATCTGTAGGGTAAAGATAAGGCTGCAGCCATCAGCCGGTTAGCTTAGCGTAAAGACTGGAAATGGGGGGAAACAGCTAGCCTGGCTCTGTCCAAAAGCAACAAAATGCACCTACCAGTTCCACCAATGCATTTCAGTGTTGTTGCTAAGCTAACCGGCTGATGGCTGCAGCCTTATCTTTACCCTACAGATGCAAAAGAGGTAAAGTCTCATTGAACTTTCCCAAATATCAAACTATTTCATAGGGATTAATCTTAACAATTCATCGTATTTCACAAACTAAACATAGGTTTTGCATGAAAATTCTTAATCTGCAAAGTAACTTGTAACTACAGCAATCGCATAAATGTTGTGGGATAAAAGTACAGCACTTGCCCCTGAAATATAGTGGAATTAAAATTGTAGAAAACGGAAATACTCAAGTAAAGTTCAACTACCTCAAATGTATTCACATATACAGTATGTTATCTTACACACATGACCTGCTCTTTTTGTTGTCTTTTGTTTTATATATTATATGGCCATAATTGTGCAAACATATATACATTAAATATACCTGAGAAATATATGTATATCTTTCCACAGCGGTGCTGTGATTGATGTTGCATGCTGCTGCTAACTGCAGATCACAGGGCACAGCAGGAGCTCTGTCTGCCTACCTCTGTGTGTGAAACTTAAGGGGGAAAAATTGGATCTCCTTCTAACTGTGGACCGGCATGTGTTCAGCCGTCCGCCAGAAACCCAACAATCTAGGTCAGAGTGGAGGGCTCCCAGTAGTCAAATGAAGGCTGATAGATGGCTTTTTCCAGGGCCTGGAATCTCTTGTGAGGTTTCCATGTTTATTATGATGATTTCGATCATTTTGCTGACTCTGACCTTTTTTGGCCCATACAGTCGAGCTTTCATACCAAGCAGGAGTAAATCACTCGAGTCATCAGTCATCTGCGAGCACTCTACAACTCTTTTAACAGGTTTGACGTTAAATCACGCTAATGCTTGAGAGATTTTCATCCTCTTAGAGAACTGCTCTCTCATCCAGGAGACATTATTTCATACTTTCTTATTGTAAATGTGTGTATAAGATGAATGTCAAATGGTGTTTAGGTGCAGTTTTAGGTACAAGTGTATTGATTGGGACCTTTCCTCGCCAAGTTTGGGTTAGAAGAAGGAAACCCTCTCCTCTCACTTAACAAACACTAAGGTGCCCTTGAGCAAGGCACTTAACCCTTTTATTGCTCATGTGGAGCTGCAGCAAGCATAGGAAGCAGGTAGAGAAAAAAGGTCAGATAGAGACAGATCAGAGCTAGGGAATATGGATGAAATCAATATTACAATATAAATAAGAATTGACACTGAAATTTCACTCTTGACCTCAGAAAGTAGTTTCAGTGGACCAGCTTGTGGAAAGATGTGAGGAGATTCTGGTATTGATATATATGAAAACTCTTAATATATATGTATAAATTGCACATAATTACTCATTTTCAATGCAATGAACTGTTTCACTGTCAAACAAAACTCTTCACACATACAAAACAAAAATCTTAACAGCCACTTTGTAAATCTGTTGTATTGCATTGCTTTAAACTGTATAGGTGTACCTAATAAAGTGGCCGGGGAGAGTATATCACAATACGTAACCCTGAGACTGTCTAGTATGTGGACTGGATGTAACTACTACATATTTGTGTCTACAGGCTGGATGGCGTGGTGGTGGACTATGCGGTCACAGTGGTAGTGGATGGAGCAGGAGTGAGCACTGATCAGCTGGACTACCTGACCCTGCAGTCGAACCTGGTGGAAAATTCGTACCGCGAGGCAATGAAGCGCCCCACGGTGGTCTACACCATCAGTGAGGTCAAAAACGTTGCCACTGAAGCCCTGCATAACGACGAGCTGGAGAGTGGTAAGACGATGGCCAGAGCAAAGATATTCCCTGCAATGTATCAGAACACACACATGCCACCATTATAGGTATTTATTTTACTGGCCCAGCAGTGAAGTCCCTGGGAACACATTGGCAGAGGTAGTGCTGCAGTGCAGGGAAAACCTCCAAATGTCATATCAAATAGAGACACAGTAGACTCCACTTTGATATTACAACATACGCTACACCACTTGAGAAAACATTCCAGGGTTTTAATAGGGTTTTCTTATTTGTCTGCGCTTTCTGTCAACGAGGACAGACACATATTCCTACGAAGTTTCAGCTCGAAAGTGAGCCATTTTTAATGAACAAATAACAGTCGTCAGTTATAAGAAATGTCTATTTAGTCTGTGCTACAGTTAAATCCTTGTCATTAAATGGTTGGCTAAAGGAAACTGAGCAGAAATTCTGTTTGTAATCTGAGCCCTCAGGTTTTTTGCTTTATTTTAGTTACAGTTAACTCTTACCGATTTAAGATTTCACTCCTATAACATTGTCAGACTCACGATAGACAGTTTAATAAAATAAGTATAAAGTTTGATGCAGCAGAACAGGGATATTGTCTTTTTTTATTCCATCCATTTTTCTTTTTTGTCAAAAACCTTTCACCTACATAACCCACAATGCAACTGAACTGCTGACAGTTCGTTGGAGATTCAGCTGCTACTAGTTATGCTAGTAGCAGCTAATGTAGCCTTGAGCTTCAAGCAGAGATGGTCAGCGGGCTTCTTTCTAACTCCATACCCCCAGATTTTTCTTTTTTCGGACTTGTACTTCTCTGTCCCAGCCGTTCATCAGATTCCTCACAGCTCTTTGGGGAGCCACAAAAGGCCTTAAACATTTTTTCCACATACTCAGTACTCCACAGGACCTGTGTTGGTTTGAGGTGTAACATCGGTGGAGTTCCTCTTTTATAGATACAAAAGTAACACACATAAACGCAAACGGTCACACAGGGAGACCTAAACCACTGCATCTGTTAGATTTAGCCAGTAAGTAGCTTAGCTACCTCCTACTTATGACCAGGGCCCTTCTCCAGAAATGTGAAGGAAATGAAGGATGTGATGATGTCTATAGCATCTCCGCCTCCGATGAGATTTCTCCCTGCTCATGTTTTTCAGAGAATGCGTGTCATTAGTTTACTGTGTCAGCAAGCGATGGATGCCATCTGATGCTCACATTAATTATAGGCGTGGACAATGAAATTATGTCTAAACACTCTCATATGGCCAACATGTGTGGCTGGGGGACTTAAAGGCACAGCTTGGCTTTGTTTTTCTGCTTTGGTGGTGATGCAGAAATAGCCTTGACTCACCAGCGGCTGATATTCACCCCAGATTTTTGCGCTGATTTGTAGATATTTACCCCTGAAGGTAATGCTGTCAAAGTGAAGTCATTGCTGAAATGGTAACATTTAAAAGGATTCTGTAGACTCCTTCAGGCATGATTAGTTTAGCTATATGGCACATTTGCCTTTTGTGTGTCACTTTGTATTAATATTTGTTTTCCCATGGATTCCACAGTGTCTGAGGTCCCCGAGTCTGTCAACGCTGCAGACAGACCCGTGGTGAGTAACAAGTTACCTCCACAACTATCATGACAACAGTCTCTCTCTGGGCTATCCAGCTGCTTTGAGCTCCACTAAGTTGATAAATCACTTTTGTTTAAGGAAGCTGACAGTTGTAGTATGACTGATGTGGCAATAACTTGCAACTGGCTTGTGATGTCATCCAGACCACACCAGTGCAGGTAGTGGATGAGCTCACCAGCAAGGATGAAGTGAGGCTTTGAGGATTAGTTTGGCTCTTGCTGTAATAATCCACTGCTATTCTGGGGCAAAGGCTGCAGTGCACCACACTGCAGTGAGTAAAGAAGAGAGACAAGCATGAATGAGTTTATTCAGACAAGTAATACAATCTAAAGTCTGTCTTTATTTGTGCTGTCCTGTGGTCATCTGCTCTCTCTTGATGGTAATCAGAGTTTGGGTTGCACTAAATGTGTCTGTTGGTTCACTTTGTAGCTCAGATCGCTAAGTGATTAATTTGACTCATTATATGAACTGGAAGAGTTTGACAAACCTCAGATCACTGATTGATTTACAGACAAGAGCACAGAGCTACTGTGCACCCGAAGCACTTTGCTGACCTGGTTTAGATTTAAGGACATTTTAGATTCAGCTGCTGTTTTTTCAAGCTTTCTTTGGCTTGACACTAGAAGTACAGAGCCTGCAGTATATGCCAACAAAAAAACTATAATTATATAAATTCGCATTTGTATGATTCATTAATAAACTCAGTAAATCTTCTGCCCTCACTATGTAGGTGTACAGCTATGTAGCAAGCTGAACACACTTCCATTAAAGGATGAAGACAGCGTGATTGCCTTTTAAGTTTTTACTGGAAACAATTGTGAAACTGTCAAGACAGTATTGGACAATAAATTCAATTCAGTTTTATTTATATAGCACCATATCATAACAAAGTTATCTCAGGGCACTTTTTCATATAGACCAACTTTTTATTTACAGAGACCCAACAATTCCCACCATGAGCAGCACTGGCAACAGTGGCAAGGACACACACAGCAGCACAGTACAGTTTCATATAGAGAATACTAGTAGTAAATACTAGTATTCTCTATATGAATTCTCTGTATTTTTTAGTAGTACTACTAATACTAAAAGCAATACTAGTAGTAATGGTATTGATGTTAACATTAATAAAAATAATTCTAGTAGCAATGTAATAGTAATAATAATAATAATGGAGTTGCAATAGTGCAGCCTAGACATAAAATAAAAAGTCAATTTCCTTACTGTCTGTCTGTAAAGAGCAACTTGCATCACCTGAAAATCTTGTTTTTGTTCCCTGCAGCGCCTTAACTGCTCACCTTGCTGCAGTGATGTAGAAATGTTCTCTAGGGTGTACAGTACACGGTGACATCACTGCTGTGTGTGGTTACACGTACAACAAAGCACACTTTTGACAAGAGGTGCAACCGACTTCAAACTTTCAACCACAGCGGTCAGGGAAACACTGCTTTTTAGCCTATTATTATGTTTTCTTTAAACGATGAACTGAAATTTTAAATAGAATGCCAAAATTAAACTTCACTATTCCATTTCTTTATGTGTCTTCCTATCATATTCCATCTCCCAGTTCATTTGTTTTTTGCTTTAACGTTTACAGTTTTGGTTTTGCGACAACTTTAATTTAAAGACATATAAGCAGTGTAAAAATGTAAAACCCGCAGAATAGCAGCAGGAGCGCTGATTGGCCAATCAAAGCTCCTGTTACATGGCACACTCCAATTAAATAGTGCCAAAAGGTTTACATAATAAAGCCTGTTTGTGATACAGATTAATGCTGACCATGAGCCACCAGAGGTCATGATCCTAGAAGAGGACACCGAAGATGTCAACAAAGAGGACGTCCTGCCTGAGCCCTCCGAAACCAACACAGTGGCGACAGAAGAAAATGACTTCATTGTTCTGGGAGAGAGTGCAGTTTTGTATCCTGCTCCTGTCCTGACCACTAGTGCACCTGAAGCTGGCAGTGAGTGTTTCTCCTCAACACAAGCGTACATTCACACAATTTATCCCCCTATGATGCTTTTTCTTCTCCACATTTACCTTGGGTGCAGACCAGCACAATACATAAAAACGTCCTACTGCTTTGCGCTGAAATTTCTTCTAAACAAAGGGATGGATGCTTTTCTGTATTTCTCAGTTCTTATTTTGTCGACCTTTCAGCAAATATTTTGTCTGGTGTGTTGGATAGAACTGTGGGCTCTGGTTTCCAAGTCTCTTCTTGTCTTTGTTTTTCCAGGTATTGAGGAGGAGGGTCTGTTGCTGGAGGAGACTGTGCAGACTTCTGCTGTAGAAAACTCCCCACCCGAGGAGCCACCAGCTGAGCTTCCCTCCCCTGAGCTGCCAGAGGATGTCATACTGCCTGAACCACCAGTGGAGGTCGAGGCCTCTGGTTCAGGAACAGACGACCTGCAGCACCTGCTCAAGCCATCTACACCCACACAAGAAGAACAAGAAGTGCCTCTTGACGAGACCGGTTCAAAAGACGGGCTAATAACAGAAGATGTCACCATACATGAAGATGCCATCTCTAAAGCTGAAACAGAGGAATTTGAGGTTGCGGCAGTGGGAGAAGAACCTACTACTGCAACACTGGAAGAGCAGCGTCTGGATGAGGTTGTTGTGAATGAGGCAGAGATCCCAGAGGGGCTTGAGAGCTCCACAATCACAACTGAGACCACAGAAGAAGAAGGCCTGCCTGTCCTAGTCTCACCTCCTGAAGCTGTAGATGTAGCGAGTAAAGCATCAGAGCCGCCGGCAACAGAAATAGGTCTGGCTCCTGTTGGTGAAGACTCGGTGGCGGGCTCAGAAGAATTATCCAACTTCACAGATGCTCCATCTGCAAATGAGGAAATTAACCCAGAACAGCCTGTGGAAGACGCAGACATTAATGTGGTGTTGACCTATGGTGAGGAACCTGTACAGTCTGCACCTGAAGCTCCGGCTGTAGAGGAGGAGGCCACGGAAGCTCCAGAGATCTCAACAGAGGATCTTACAGAGGATGAGATCTTAGTGGTCTACAAGGATGAACCAGAGCCAACAGGGTCAGATGTCCTGATCCCTGCCCAACCGACTGCACTGTCTCCAGAGATGAAGTTGCCTTTCACCCGTATCTCTGACGTTGACGTAAGGGAATATAAGGGAATATAAACTATAATGATACTGCAGCTAGCATATCTTTCAAATGAGTGAAAAACATTTTTGGTCAAATTTGTGGAAAAAGCATCCAAGCTTCAGGCTGGATTTCCCCATGAAGAGACTTGAACAAGAAGGGATTGAAATTGTGTTATAAACTATTTTTAATGCCTGTCCATGCAGATACGGTACATTAAAATACTACGTAGACAAGTCAAATCAAGCAACATGGATATATACTGATTTCTTAGCTAAAACTAATTTGACTTTTAATTTCTTTAATTTAAAAGACAAAGTTAACAATGTCGTATTCCTCAAAATAAATTGACCTTTTTATCCTCCAGATCCAGTCCACTAATGAAGGCTTGGATGATGCCACCACTGGAGACCAGGGCTATGATGTGATTCACTATGATTATGATATGATTAACCACACAGAGGAGGGCAGCACTGGTTTTCCGTTTGGTGTGGCACACGGCACAGACCAAGTCAGTATTGCCATGCCTGTGAACCCTGTTCGAGCACTGATGGTGTTCTTCAGCCTGAGGGTGACCAACATGATCTTCTCAGATGATCTCTTTAACAAGAGTTCCCCAGAATACAAAGCTTTGGAGCAACGCTTCCTAGAGCTGGTAAGTGTCTCACATTAACTGTACTTGTAGTGATCATTATTCCCACTGTTGTGTGTCAAAATCCTCTGGTTTATAACATCAAACTTTACATATATCCTTTTTTTCCCAGCTTGTGCCCTACCTGCAGTCCAACCTGACTAACTTTGAAAACCTGGAGATCCTGAACTTCAGGAACGGGAGCATTGTGGTCAACAGCCGGATGAAATTTGGCAAGCCCGTGCCACAAGGCGTCACCACCACTGTCTATCTGATCCTGGAGGACTTCTGTAGCACAGCCTACCAGACCATGAACCTGGCCATAGATAAGTACTCACTGGACGTCGAGTCGGGTGGGTTCTCACTGATGTGCACTGTAGTGTTTCAATGAGTGCTTTGATCAAGACAACATCTCTGATAGCATCAACTGGTTGAAGCTTATGTCAGATGTTTCTTAAAGGATTTGTTAGACATTTTAGGAAAAATGCCTAATTTGCTTTCTTGCCAAGAGTTAGATTAGGGGATCGATACCACTCTCATGGCCTTACGGTAAATGTGAAGCTGGAGTTAGCAGCAGGTTAGTTTAGCTTAGATAAAGACAGGAAACGGGGGAAAACAGCTAGCATGGCTCTGTCCAAAGATCTGTAAAGCTCTAGAGGAAGTCGCTGTGACCGGCCAAGAAATAGTCCCACGCATAACCCCCTGTATAACCGCGACTTGATGACTGGAGATAAGGTAACAGCAAGTGTGGCTCTGTCCGATGGAAAGAAATCAGAATACCAGTACCTCTAAAGCTCACTAATTAACATATTATATCTTGTTTGTTTTAGCTATACAAAACCTGAAGTGTAAAAAAGGTCATTTGCTGAGGTTTAGAGATGCTAATAGGTGGATTTGGTGGTGATTTGGTGGTGATAGGTGAATTACCTTCTGACAGAGCCAGGCTAACTGGTTCCACTGTTTCCAGTTTTTGTGCTAATCTAACCAATTGCTGGCTGTAGGTTCATATTTATCGTTCCGACACAAGAGTCGTATAAATCCTCTCATCTAACTCTCGGCAAGAAATTACCAAAATGTTCCCTTGAGTCTGTGATAACCTTTTAAAATGGCATTCATATCATTTTGGGATGAAATCAATGCATATTAATAAGTCTAATTTTTGGAGATAATAGAGGTGGCGAAATTGACTTGCCTCTTTTAAATGCTGAGCACATAGCTACCCGTAGTCAACCGGCTTGTTACGGTTTCCCTTAATACCTTAAAGTCAACACTCCTGGTTCTTTCATTTCCAGGTGACAAGGCTGACCCCTGTAAGTTCCAGGCGTGTAACGAGTATGCAGAGTGTAAGGTGAACAAGTGGTCCGGGGAAGCGGAGTGTGTCTGTAATGCTGGCTACTTCAGCGTGGACAGCCTGCCCTGTCAGAGTATCTGTGACCTGCAGACTGACTTTTGCCTCAATGACGGCAAGTGTGACATTATCCCTGGCCATGGAGCTATCTGCAGGTGGGTGGGGATTAGGGGAAGTAATCTGCGTGTGTGCAGGAAAGAGTATCTGATTTTGCAGGCTTGCCAGTGCTTCATCACAGAAAACGAAACAGCTTGTCAAATACGTTATTACAGCTCACAGAGCAGGCCAGAGTCTTAGCCTCAAGTTTTTACGTTGGTTTGCTTGGCTGGATGTTCATTTGGAGGCGAGAGATGTCTAATCCACTCCAAACATTTATTCAAAAGCATTTTATTTTTTAATTTGGCTCCTCATACTTGGGAGGTGAAACTGTTTCTAGCCTAATTAATTATTATCCTAACACAACATGGAATAAAGATTTTGTTTTACACCTTAGTTGGCTACAAACACCAATTTGTCTTCAAACATTTATATTTTTTGGCTTAGATCAAGATTGTTTTACAGAAAATCAGTCAGCATTTTGAGTCAGCACTCAAACCTTTGGCAGTTTATTATATTAATTTAATTGTGACCTCTGGCAGTAAAAGTACTGTACATAAATGAAAACAATGAGTACCATTTGGGGATAATTGCAAAGATGTGATTTAATATTGTGGTCCAGTTCTTAAGCTCCAGGATGCATATTAACATACTTTTGTTCAGTGAAATATTATTTATTATTGATATTACAATTTTTTATTTTTTATTTTATTATCTAAAACATTTCTCAGGCTTCCTTGAAAACAATGTAGCAGTGTGTGTGCTCTTTTGTACGTGTTTGTGTCTATGCATGTTGTGTTGTTTGTCTATGTCCAAACAGACGTTTGCATGGGTTGATGTGTGTAAAATGTCTAAGATGATATGCCAATAATCCAAATCAGTGTCAGAAACACGTCCTCTGGCTCTGTTCAAGTTGTTGTATGTGATGCACTTTAAACCGAATGATTATGAACAGACAGAAAGGAGACTGGGCTAACCTTTGCTTCACACCCACCACCACATCATAAAACATGCAGGCACAGTCAGATGCTGTTGGATTGTTGTTTACTTCACGCCGCCCAACTAAAAGTATTGCATTTCTCCATGGAGACTAGTCTACTTATTCCAAAACACGGCATTAATGATTGAATGACACATTACAGAACATTATAATTGTAGACATGTTATGAACTCAGTCAAGACAAAATACAAACATGATTGAGGCTTAAGTCATTCATTTTTGTAGTCTTTAATCATTCAACACAGAATAAAAAACAAAAGGACATTTTGTTCATCTGCTGTTCCCTGAATGCTTAGAGATTTAGCAAAAGAGCATCTGTTTTTGGTTATTGTACCAGTTCGGATGGAAGTCACTTTACAACATCTCTGACAAGTTTTCATCATCATCTCAGGTGTCGCGTCGGGGAGAACTGGTGGTACAGAGGAGAGCACTGTGAGGAGTATGTCTCTGAGCCGCTGGTGGTTGGCATAGCGATTGCCTCGGTAGCTGGATTCCTATTGGTGGCCTCCGGAGTCATCTTCTTCCTTGCCAGGACGTTACGGGATCAGTATGACAAGGATGAGTCAGAGGACCCGATACGGTGAGGAAAAACAACTCCCCTACCTTAAAGCCAAACCTTTCAGCATCCACCCCTTGATAATGAGACAATTAGATCTAACATACATCCATATGAAGTTGCATCTAAAAAAAACATGTGGCATTGGGTTTGAATGAAGGTGCAATTAAGTTGTGGAACAAGGAGAAACAGAATATATTTGTGACCCTGACACTTACGTATACTGTATATGATACTGGCAAAGTTTAAGTGGAGACAGACTTAAGATTCTTTTGTTTTTTTTATCAGCCTGCAAAAGCTGTTAACTCCATTCCTGAAAATAAACAAAGCTCACTTTTCTGTTTGATAGTGAGCAGAAACGCTTAAATTTATTGTGTTTGAAGTTTTCTCTCCTCTTCGTCATCCTTTTAAAAATGAAGAAGCCTGGTTACTTTCTAGAGGGGACAGAGTAAGTTGAGACATCCCATGACTGTGTCCTCAGTTAGACAGCCAAAATGATCCACTGCACACCATCTCTTTACTCCTCTAGACTTACAGCAGTGCCCCCCCCCCCCTTTGCCTGGGCGTCTCTTTCCTCCTGTCCTGCTTTCATGGCTTTTTCTCTAGTTTGCAGACTCAAAGACGAGCAAAGTACCTGTTCACCATCTATCTGTGTGTCTGGCATGGTTCCCAGAGCACACTGTGAAGAAACGCTGTGTTAACCGTAGCCAATTAACTGATCAGTTATGGTGCTGACCTGACCTAACATAATAGGCTTTCTGATAGTCTGGAGTCTGACTCAGACAGAAACTAAAGGACTTATCCAGGGTTAATAAAGGTTAATGAAGTCTTATTCACTGCAGCTCAATTGTCTTTTATAGCTTCTTAGATGACGTGTTACTTTGTTTATCATCCTGCTTCTACGTTGCGACTTATTTCTCTGTTTGTGTGTTGCTCCGCAGGCGAGCAGAGAGTCTCCCATCTCTGGAGAGGGCGACCAAGTACAACCCCATGTATGAGAGTGAGGCCACCACAGGCTACAGCCACTACTACCGCCGCTATCCTG
This sequence comes from Gadopsis marmoratus, assembly GCA_036023855.1. Lineage (NCBI taxonomy): Eukaryota > Metazoa > Chordata > Actinopteri > Centrarchiformes > Percichthyidae > Gadopsis > Gadopsis marmoratus. The sequence continues at coordinate 32,717 of JAVQJF010102307.1, forward strand.
AAGCTCCTGTGTACAGCAGTACCAGTGCTGAGGCCTCCACTGACTTCAGCAGCGATGAAATACAGCACATCTATGAGAACAGTGAACTGACCAAGGAGGTGTGTGTGTGTGTGTGTAGGCTGCTATCCACTAGAATGATTTAGCAATGATTTCTTAGCCACATTATGAGGGCCTTTACTTTTTTTTAACCCCATTACCTTTACTATCCAGTGAAATGTTAATCAGCAGTAATACTAAGTTGCCGTAGTGCTGGTAAAATCAACATTTCATAATTGGGATGTTGTCTGACAAAACCAGCATAAATACAGATTAATGACTACATCTGGGCTGTGTCATCGGGTATATTGACATTTAAAGTAAGTGATCACAGGGAAAGTTAGAAGCAACTTAAGGTTGTCTTCTTAATATTACTGCACACAGTCCCCGACCATCACTGTGCTGGGTTACATCATAGTTGCAAAAGCAAAAATCTCTGTTTTGTGCACCAAGCTGGTGCAAGATTGATACATTCTGAAGACCGTTTTGGAAAAGCTAAATTTTTTTGGAAGCTCCATTTAAATAGCAAAGTCATTGTAACGTAAAATACAACATTTTGATTGTGCCACAGCCCTTTCAGTTTACGGGTTTATCTGTCTGTGATGTAATGTTCCCTCCCGACTGATATCATGTGTTTCTGCAGGAAATCCAAGACAGGATACGCATTATTGAGCTCTACACTAAGGACCGACAGTTTGCAGATTTTGTACGGCAGCATCAAAAGTGAGCGCCTCACTTGTTTTTTTTTTTTTTAAACTGCAATGAGATAAACACATGGGCCAAACACACTGGAATATGAGGGGATAAAGGGAAGCAAGTTTGAGATACAGGAGTCTGGCAAGATTGTCCTGAAAAAAGGATTAGTTTGATAGCTGAGAGCTGGAGGAGATGAAGCGTTCAAGCCATGCCAAACCAGTATGGAAACAGATTTATCATTTCTAAATATTCACCAGCCTGGCCCGGAGCTGAAACAGTAAGACAGAAACCATTAGGAGATGCAGACATTCCTTCGTCTGCCAACAGTCTGGCAGTAGTGTCTGTGTGTAACAGTAGTGGTATTTTTTAAGAAGTAGCTGGCTGTAGATCACCGCTCTGCGTGCTATGAAGATCCTTCATGCCAGATAAACCTGACATAAGTGGCTGGTACTTGTTTGTGCAGTAAATTAAGTAACACTTTAACCTAGAAAGATGAAATGTTTGTGTGTGCGCTGCAGTGTCCTGGATATCCGCAGAGAGAGCTCCTCCGTACAGGCGTGAAACTCTCCTGTGAACAACAAGGTAATTTCTCTTTATTTCCACTCATAAATCAAGATAGAAATAGGCGTTTCCCAGACCTCCAAATCAATCAGCTCAATCAAGACCATAGAAGAGATTAAACTGGCAGAAAACTTCACAAACATATGATAGTAGAAGACTGTGTAGTGTGTGTTTTTGGTATGTCTAATACATGTTTAAAAAAATGTGGACTCTGCACACTGACACATGCCTTTTCTGCTGCACAGAAACCTCCATGTCAGAAACGTGAAGCTCCCTGTCAAGACTCTCCACTTGCTCACCATGACACTCAGAATCTGGACTGTTAAAGACAGACTGCCACTCGGCATGCTGCTTTTTAATCTTTCGACCAACGACCCCTCTGAGCCTGCGTATGTCCCTGCCTGTGTGGGCAGAAGTGTTAACTGTTCTTCCTCCTTCCTTGGTGCCTTCTCTTGACTGGGTGAGCTGGCAGTAACATCAAGGGACGCTTGTGCTGCTCATCTACTGGACGTCTCCCTCTGGGGAAAACTGGACTGCATCCTATTACTTGAAATGTTGTCAGACACATAACAACAATTATTCCTTTTGCTTAGTGGAACAATCTGTTTTATTTCATAATGTCATATCTATCCATTCTTAAAGGGAATAATTTAAAGTTGTGAATATGTATATAGTGTTACTGTTACTGATGTTTGCTAGTTAAGATATTATTCTAAACAGTTTTCTCTACAAAGCTCAGATTTACTCTTTAGGTCTTCTGAGAGAGCTGCTCTTATTTAGTCAATGGTGCTATCTTAAAATTGAAATACTCTTTGAAATGTAGTGGTCTATGATGAATTTTTACACTTTTAACGCAACACCAATGGATCAGTTCTGTTTATACTACTGTACATTAATGGAATAGTTGGAACATTTTGGGAAATATGTGTATTCTCCCCTCCCCTTGTGGCGGAGAGTTAGATGAGAAGATCAATTGATCTCATATCTGTCCGTTAGATATGAAGCTACATTCAGAATCCTTTAGTTTAGCTAGGCACAAAGGCTGTAAACATGGGAAACAGCTGGCCTTACTCTGTTCAAAGATAACGAAATCCTCCCATATAAGCACATATATATATATATATATATATATACCATATTAAATAACATTCAATGTTTTAACTAGTGAGCTTTAGAGCTGTTTCCCTCTGTTGCTTGCTGTAGCCTTATACAGTTTTTAATTTAGACATAAATGTGGTCCCAATCTTCCCATCTAAATCTCCACCAGAACGCAAATAAGCTTATTTCCCAAGGTGTTGAACTATTCTTTTAAGGTGGCCAAATTGTTGTCCTGGTGTATGTATTATTACTGTTCATCAATGTAAAAGCAGCCTTTTACAATCTGAACATTGAGTTGAACGTAATTCCAGCTATTTTTCTACTGGCAGGTGTTTTTCTGCCTTTTTAACAGTTCCATCCATTAGAAGCTTTGGTGCGTGTTTGTAACTATGGCGTTGTAGACATGAGAAAGTAAAAAAAAAACAGTGGAGATGGGAGAAAGGCAGAGAGCGTGAACCCTCTATAGCTCTGGGATCCAGAAATAAGTGAAAACACGTTTCAGTGGAAAAATGCACGCGGCCCAGTGATTCAATTAAATGTTCTGATTTCAGATGTCATGTATAATGCAGCCGAAAGAACAAGAACACCAGGAAAAGCAAGCTGATAAAAACTACATGTGCTCTTTGGAAAGACGGCCTCAAGCTGCGTCTCCTGCTCAAAAAAACGTCAAGGTTACCAGCAATTCTCAAACTGCCCTGTGACTTCTCGTTTGGCCACGGTCCTGTTCCTCAGTCTGAAACCTTTCGACAGACTAATTCCAGTGTTCTCTTTGGTATTCTCACATCTTCCTCCATGCCCTTATGCTTGATCCTTATTGTCCCTTGAGTGGACCCTCACAGCTGCAGCTTATTTCAATTTGTAGGTTTTCGTTTGTTGTCAGTGTGACCGTCAGGTCTGTTAGGAGGTCAGAATCAGACACATAGATCATGTCCTAGCTTCTTGTTTACATTACATGCTTCTTGTCCTTTGCTCTTACATTACAGGTCTACACAAGCACTAAAAAGTACAGGTGAAGCAGACTCTTGTGACAGTGGCATGCCTTTTGCGATCTGCATATTCAATTTTATTTTTCTTGTCAACGTCCTCCATCTGCCACCTGGACAAATGGCCAATCATCCCATACAGTGTTCTGTCATGTAAATAACTGAAGATATTAACAGTTGTAGTAACAGTTGTTACTTATGTGTGTCTCAAATGTTTCAATATATGATCATATTCTTTTTATACTGATTACTGTTTCACCATTTTAACAGTGTTATCATACCGTGCAGCTGTGTAAATTACTAATAACAAATTGTAACGTGTACAAAAATAAAATGTTTTATATAAAATTCAGACTCTGTGCAATGTAACTTAGTACATTTACTTGAGCACTGCACTTACGCACAATTTTGAGGTACTTTATTGACTATTTCCATTTTATGCACCTTTGTACTTCTACTCAATTGTGGTTACTCTTGTCTGAATGCTAAATACGAAGCAGCAACCAGTTAGCTTAGCATAAAGACCGTGAACGGGGGAAACAGATAAGCAAATATGTGAATCTCAACAGGGTAAATTTACGCTGTTGTATTGATACTTTTACTTTAGTCAAGGATGTGAATGCTTCTATCGCTGCTCTTATCCTTGACAAGAAATCAAATAGTGGGAAGAGACTTAAACTCTTAGTCACTGATATATTGGCTTTGTCCATTATGCTGTTGGACCATGTGTTGAGCCGCTCCCGGATAATCCGAAGAACAGATTAGCCTCAGCAGGTGTCCATGATTGTTTCTAAAAGTGTGTGTACCAGTAATTGGCCTGCGTCACACACTTTTACACATGACTTGTGCCAGGATTTGGCTGTGCACATTGGCCTGGTGAAACCATAAAACTGCTGTTTTTTTTTATTATGTTTTAGTATGAGCATATTCCAGAGGTTTGTATTATATTTGGTGTGGTTGGGTGAGGTCAGTGGGTGTGTTGGTGGCCAGTGATTGCGTCATTTAATTTAATATTAAAAAAATCTAAATTGCCATGGTGATGGAGCAAGCGGGTGTGCCTGCATTACGTCTCATGGTGTTTAAAGTCAGTGATGGATAAATAGGGACTGCAGCAGCAAATGGTGGTTCTGTGCTGGCTCAGGTTGGATCTTTCACCCGCATGAAGTCAGCGTCGCTGCAGCACAGGGGCTGTGGGTGAAACCTGGAAAACACCAAGAGGGAGGAAATCATAACTGTATGCTGACAGACTGACATGTAATGTTTTCACGCTGGAGGTTAATTTGGGTGGAGGAGTGAGGAACAGATGACAAGTCCGTGTGGTGAAGGATGTTCCTCACCAGGTGGGTCGATGTTTGTCTGTGTGAGAAAAGCATCTGCCTCCAGCTTCAGACTTCCACTTAAGTTGCTGCCAACTTTATGACCACGCAATCCTGTGCGGCCAGCATCTGGAAAAAGGTGAAAACTCATTTATCCCTTGTGTTTAGTTGACATTTGCGTTGCTGCCTTGTTTGGTGTCCCACAGACCTCACTGCTCTATGAGTAATAATAGTAATAACAGTTACAAAATTAGATTTTTTTCCTTTTAAATATTTTTTTCATTTGTTCTGATCCTGTGGCAGTTCTGGGCGGGGGGCCAGGGGGTGGCAGTGCCCCTGTTGCAACAAGCCTCAACCCCCTTGTGGCCCCTCTATAATGCAGTGAGGTTTTCTCTCAGGAACCAAGGCAAGGCAGTGCTCTCACTATACAAAATAGTGGTAAATTATGATGTTTTGTTATGGATTAAGCTCTAGGCTACCCAACAGTAGTGTGTGTTTAGCTGTTTTTTAAACTAAACCAAAATTCCCCCCAAAATAATGATTAAGTTAATGAATCAATCTGCATACAGAAGAGCAGTTTCTTTAGAAATTTCTGGGCTTTTGTGGGTGTTAACTGTATTGGAAATAGCAGGTCTTCCAAGTTCCAAATGGTGTTATGTTTGAAAGGAAACCCAAGAGACATTATTTTTTTGTGGAATCTATTCCAGTTTACAGGAAGTGTCTGCGGTCCATAGTGTTGTGGAGGTGTCTGATCCCGTGCAGCCACAAGGGGGCCATGTATCTGTTTGTCTGCACTCAGACGACAGTGGCATCAATCTCAACTTTGATTTGAAATTGACTGTAGAATATACTGTAAAAGAGTGGCTTTCTTTCTTCTTCTTTCCTTCTTTCACAATTTGAGCCCAATTTGAGTTCTTAACCCAATTTTAGTAGTTTCAGCAATCTCCTTAGATGTTTTGTTTGCTTGATGCATGCCAATAATTTGACCCTTCTGGATGTTTCTTTCGTCATGGTTGTTTAAGAAATGAGAAGCTTCTCACTGCGTCAGTTAGGGTTAAATAACTTGTTGCCAGCTGAAACATAATCACCCATGCAGGCCAAAAGTTGGAAACAACTCCTCTAATACATCTCATATACTCGTCTATTTTCTGTTAGTGTTGCAAAGTGTGAAGAATGCATTTGTATGGGCAGATGAATTTACAACTGACTTTCTGTTTGTACTAATATCGAGTGTCAGTGAGGCAGTCCCAGAAAGTCTTGAAAACCCAAAATCAATGCAACTGCAAATGATCTACATTTCTTAAAAGACTAAAAATGTGTACACCCCAGGGAATAACCAATTAAATTGTTAAAGGAGTGTGTGCTCTGCTGCTCTCTTCGCTCCGTGTTCAATAATCTTTTATTTATAGTACACTATGTTGTTCCTGTGTCTGTAAATGTGCCGCCACCTCGGCCCAGTAGGACATCCTTTGTTTCAACAGACCAAACCTGGTGAAATACAGCTGAATAAACAGTGGAAAAATATACGTACAGGTCTTCACGTGTATTCCCATGTGAGACTTTTGCTGGTTAAAGTATCTGGTGTTGGATCATCAGCGGGTCTGTGTGCATTCAGAGATAATACACGACTAATGAAGAGGTTTGCCAGGTTAACTTGATAGAGCAGCACTGCAGAGGTACCATCAAAAGAGCGTCAGACATCAAACAACATGCGCCTGCTGCATTAACAAAATCTACTGCATCTACTAAAGTAGAGTTCGGTGACAGCATTTTGAGCAAACTCATTCAATATCTTCATTCAGGATTAAGGCTGTTAAAGAAGAATTCATGTGGTTCATCCAATATCTTGCTGTTGTAGGAGTTGGTGTTCGGTACAGATAATGCTGGTTGCCTAATTTTACCAGTGCTGTTACTAAAAGTAATTCCCTCATCTTTTATTTATGTCCGGTCTTAAAGGGAAACTCTGATATTTTTAGAACAGGGCCCTAGTTCTACAAATTTTGGCATCTAAACCTAGAACTTACCAAAAACACAGACTGTCGATCATGTTGTCTTCCTGCAACACCTCAACCTCTCGCGAGATTTCAGAGCAAGACCTTTCCTTGAGTGAGACTTTGTGTTTCTGGTTAAACAGGATCATACTCTTTAACAAAAGAGTAGGGGTCCTTTCTATCATTTTGACACTTTGAATAAGAGTCTGAGCCTGTCAGTGGCCAAAACAAGCCCTTTTAGTGGACGTACTTTTCAGGGGCGCAGTTGCCCGCAAGGATTACATTACAGCCATTACAGCCCATGCCACCAGAGATGATCTACTGGACCAATTCCAAAACTAATGATAAGTATTAGTCATTTAGACCCCAAAATTTGTAAAAAATAAAAAATCCATTTAAAATGTAATGTTCTTCATACCTAGACTTTTTCTTTCTCCAATGTCATTGAGCTCAAAACTGAAAAGGCATACCCTCTTTTACAAGAGTAGACAGAGCTTCAGGGAGGCTCTGTCATATGTCAACCTTGGAGCCTCAACTCTGCTTTGACAGCCAAAAAAAAAAAGAAAAAAGATTTCATTGTGTGTTTGTTTCATTGTTCTTCTTTTAACATCCTTGCCACATGTCTCCTTATTGTATTCATGCATACAAATGCTGTAAAGTAAAGAATAGATTCAGGCAAGGAAACCGACAAAATGTGCATCTTGAGGACGCATTAAAATCTCATATTGTGACACGTACACACATAATGTAAAAGAACAAGAAAACCTTCCATGTCAAGTAGACACAACACATGCCAGAACAACAGGGAAGCCCTGCACAGATACAAGCTGCTGTGTGTTGTGGCAGATGTCATATCTTGACAGTACATGACTTGGATGCATAGAGTTCAGTTTTTTACTCCCTGCCTAAGGTGTGCGTAAATGATTTAAATATGCATCACACCACAGCCTTCATGGCACAAATTAAATTGTGCCCTTTTATCTATGAAGAACGGCTGAGAGCCTCGGAAATGTTTCTGGCTTCAGCATGGATTAACATCAAATCAATGCAGTGCTCGCCCTGTGTCACTTGTGATTAGGTGTCCTCCAAGGAGATCTGCAGGAACCATGGCCATGTCACAGTGCTCCTCGACGGTTAGATAATCAGCCCAGATATGAGCTGAAGTGATTGTTGTGAAATCCATACACAACACTTGAGTGAGATCAAAACCAAGGGATGTGACATGGATTCTGGACAGTGAACTGTAGAGGGATTAATGATGATATTAAGAACACTAATAATTGTCCTATAATTGTACTCATAATCATGATTATCCTACCATAACAAAGAACAAGAACAAAACCACTTTATAGCGTGTTGATATAATAATGGTTCTATTAAGGTCTCTCTGTGGGGTGTCTACTCCGCCCATGTTCACCTGCCTTACATCAGGCTCATTTGGTCATACACACCTGCCTGCCATGAGTTAATCAGCCATCTTTTATCTATCTTTTATCCCTCTGCATCTATTCGATATCCGATTGTTTTATCATCCCCTGTGTATGCTTTGCATGACTCCACCTTGGTCACGGCGGACCTCGTCTCCCTCCCTGGCGTCTTCATCATCAGAACCGGCTTCAGTAAATAAAAGAGTGAACTTTAACTGCTGCTTTGTTGTCTGTGTCTGCGCCACCACACAACACTCTAAAGATCTTTAGCAAAGATTCAAAGTTTCAGTCAGCGGTAACAGTGGCGAGATCTCAAAGTAGCCCTGATGAAGTTTCTTATATCAATCAAAATGTATTTATATAGCACCTTTCAAACAAATTAAATACAATTCAAAGTGCTTTACAAGCGACTGACAAAACGTAGAATGCTAAAAATGGATTTAGAAACTAAATGAAGTATGAGGGGTAGCAGCAGAAAGGAAAGTACACTTTTGCATTTAACAGAAAGGGGCCTTTCGACTATTATTGAGCATTCTTTTGCAAACATTTAATTTATATTCCAAGAATAACCCTCAAACACAAAAGTGTGTTCTGTATCTGGGACCATTTCTTCTAATCATGTTTATGTTTATTTCTTTATTTACAAGGGGAAATGCAAATTAATCAACAATGACATTTAAAATGTAAATGTGTTGGAATTGGCTCAATAGCAAATTTGCATTCATACTCCCATCCAACTAAAACCAGACAAAACACATAAAAACCACAACATGCACAGCAAATTATTGCGATGAGAAGCACAGCTGAAAAACAGCTACTTTAATTATATTTGATATATAATTATATTGTGGAACCTCCCCTTGACTTAACAGTATTGGGTTGGTATAACTCATTTGTTCAAATAACTAAAAGATGAAAAAGAAATTAAAATATGTTCCCAATTTAAACATTTCACATCTTAACAGAATATTAATTTTCACATTGTGAAACAGGGGTTGAGCCGTGCTTAAAAGCTGTTCTATATATGGGTTACTCTGCAGGTGCACCTAGTCACTGATCAAGGGTTTGCTTAAACACGCATGAAGCCAATAGCCAGCAGCAGGTCAAGTCATTAAAAACACATTAGAATAATAGTTCCACAGCACTGACACATTCTCACACACATACTGACACAACTACATACAAATGTTCTATCTATAAAACATTAGATAGTTCATGAGAGCATACCTCAACTTATTCTGACCACATTTTAAATGTCGATTTTTAAAATGTAAGCTATACTCCCCGGCCAAAAAAAAAGTCACCACCTGGATTTAACTAAGCAAATAGGTAAGAGCCTCCCATTGGATAATTACTGCATGGGTCATTATGTTTCAGCTGGCAGCAAGTTATTTAACCCTAACTGACGCAGTGGGATGCTTCTCATTTCTTAAACAACCATGTCGAAAGACACATCCTGTGGTCGTGGAAAAGATGTTAATCAGTTTCAGAAGGGTCAAATTATTGGCATGCATCAAGCAAATAAAACATGAGATTGCTGAAACTACTGAAATTGGGTTAAGAACTGTCCAAGGCATTATTAAAAACTGTTCCAGAGTGATGGGCGCATCAGCAGTTGGTCAGCTCTAGGTTCAGGAACGTTATGTGGCCAAAGAATGAAGTCATCTGACTACCTGAATATACTGAATGTCCAGGTTATTCCATCAATGGATTTTTTCTTCCCTGATGGCACGGGCATATTCCAAGATGACAATGCCAGGATTCATCTGGCTCAAATTGTGAAAGAG
>JAVQJF010102314.1:0-19490 GCA_036023855.1 Gadopsis marmoratus
GTGGGTGTGTGTGTGTGTGTGTGTGTGTGTGTGTGTGTGTGTGTGTGTGTGTGTGTGTGTGTGTGTAAGTGAGTGAGTGTGAGAGAGAGAGAAACAGTTGCACTGAAAGACTGTATCTGTGAAAGAGTTCCCCTCCTTTTAGATGCAGTCGTCTGTGAGTCTCAGGTCAGGCTAGTCACTGACCCCCGCCCCCCCCTTAAATCGTCTCCCTCCAGTAAAAAATAATCAAAACACACAGCTCCCCCCCCCCCCCCCACACACACACAAAGTCATTCCTCCATTTACACAGCTCAAACCAAACCCCCAGTGAAGGATCGGCCATGTCACCCATGGCCCGTATATCTCGCTCAGGGACCGTAATGTACTGCGGTGTTCCCGTCTTTGCATATAAGATAATTTGGACATCAATCCTTCCCCAGACAGATTTATGTCACTCGGAGGACAGTTTCACTTCTCCTTCTTTATCGCTTCACTGGAGCCTGCTTAATTTCTCCCCGTCAGCCCCTTCCCCAGGAGATGTTATTTTTTCCCTAAATGTCCAACATTTGCATTGGCTGTCCGGGATGGGGAGAGCGATGGTGCTGTTGTGATAAATAAATTTGCGCATGCCAATCCAGGTTGTTTCTTCCCCTTCTTCTTCTGCTGTTGTTCCTGTTGTCTGGCGCCACAAGTCGGGTCCTTTCTGTCCCAGGGCGGTTCCCCGTTTTTTCCCCCCAAGTCTTTAATTCATCCTTGGCTCCTGGCCCCCCCTCTAGCCCTTAAAGCATCTTACTAAAACACCCATGCATGCTAGCTCATAGATGTTGATGCTAGGCAGTAGGGGGTCGGAGCTTGCTGCAAAGTTATGGTCAGGGTAAGAAGGGGTGGTGCTGGTAAAGTAAAAGAGAACTGTGGGTAAAAAAAATAAATCCCACAGGCCCAACGTATAAAAAACAAGAAAAAGATCCCAGTACTTACTTCCCCCTTTTTCTTTGCGTTTTGCTTTACAAGATGGAGGTTACATGTAGTGCCATTGCCCATCCATGCCCATATTCATTCCCATTCCACTCATAGGCCCTAGAAAGAAGAGATAAACGCCAGAAAAGGGTCAGCAGGAGTTTGAATCACAGAAACGTCAGAGGAGACCCACTGATAGACGGGATGAGGTTGGCAGGGGGAAGTGAAAGATGTGGCATTAAGTGTTTTTATTTTGCATTGCATCCCACAAATGCCTTTGTAATGATCATTTGTCAGGGATTTTCCCAGATGTGTTAGATTATAGAGAGGAAAAAACAAGCATGACAGGCAGAAAATGGGGGGGAATGGTGAGGGGACTTTTAAAAAGAAGTGTTATTGTGGTTGTAGTATTAGTATTAGGTTTACGTTGCTGATTTGGGGACCTGCTCTGTGCTGAGGTCGCTAAATCTCATGCTATAGACAAGAGGATCAGTGCTGATCAGCTCTGCGGCAAACTGTTGTCTGATAAAGCAGGCATGACGGAGGGAAGAGGGGCGATGGAGGAGTGGTGGATGGGCTTACCAGCTGGTCGAATCCCCATGTGTTGCTGACCATCCAGCACGAAGCTGCCCATTGGCTGGCCCTCTGGACTGTATGCTGCTCCTTGGCTCACTGAAGGATCAAGAAGAAAACCTGATTGTAGTCAAAACGTGGACATGAAAAAGGGAGGGGGGAAGAAGAAGAGAAAACACACCAGACAATCAGCAATTGTCCCAGCTTCAGCCCAAACATACTGTAAGACATTGTGCTCATGTTTGTGGACCGCATTGACTGACGCGTGGCATGCAAACACGCATACAGTAGGTCCTCGTGCATGCATGCAAGCACACACACACACACACACACACACACACGCACACAGCCAGTGTCATTCAAAACCACACTCACAGGAGATACATTGTTCTCTAAGTGAGAAAGGAAAGCATGCAGTTTGACAGGATGAGAAGAATTTGTGCCATGGCAGGCAATTCCCCCAGTCAGTATTCAAATAGTAATAGTAGTAATAGAGTACATTTCTACTCTTAAACATAATACAATTCTAAACATGTAGATAATCCCAAAGCTGCCAAATCATTCAATATTATGAACGATTTACCTGATTATCTGTTATGATACAGAAGCAATCAATTTACTCAGTTGTATCTTGTTTTGTCTAATATTAGCCCTAATGACCTAATGCTAGTGTATTCTAGGACTATAACAGTATTATCGTGGATAATCTGTCATTTGTAAAGACTAGGGGAAGCTGTTAGTCATGCTGTTTTTATAGAGACTGTTGATTGGCACAGATTGGGTTGCATGCTGACAAATATTCCACACAAGAGGCGCAGTAATTGCAAAAAGAGTCGCCCACAAGTGCACCTCATTTTGTTCAAGGCTCGTGTTCATTTGAACAACCTCCACTGTGGTGTGCCGAGACCTTTTTAAGACCTTTAGGAGCTTGCTAGTCAACTATTTAACAGCTGTTCTCTCCATGAGACAAATGACTTGGCTTCTTTTTGGTAATGCCATAGTCAATGAAGCTTAGGGTGGCTGAATCGTTCCACAGGATCGCACAGTGGCGTGTTTACAAAAAGCACAAACTGAGTAGTAATCTGATCACAATAGATATGGAAAATAAATCTTCTATCAATTAACAATATGAAGCTTTCCAAACACGGGTTTAAAGAAATGGATATCCCTTCCTGCATTGGCGTTAAACCAAAACTTTGATTTAATCAGGGCATCGTATAAAATGCATTCTCCTTCCTGAGGGCAGTTTTCATGAGTGAAAATAGATAAATTGGTACTGTTAAACAAAGGTTTTTACTAAGAACCTACGTAGCAGTCTTGATATTGAAAATTTGGTGAATGACTACTTAAGATTACAATTCAGAACAGGGATTCTTTTGGGAATAAAATAAAAATGCAGCAGAAAAAGTGAGGGGAACCCCCCCTAACCCTGAACTGGAAAAAAATTAAAAACAAAACAGCATAAAAAAAAAAAAAAAAGGAGATAACTCATAAAATGCTGCTAGCGTTTCTGGCACTCCTCTTGTGTCCAATTAGTAATTCACAGAGAGAGTGCTAATATACCTCTCTCTCCACTTAGACTGGGAAATCTCCAATTAGAGTCAATCAGCAAACGGCCCGCATCAGTGGTGAACACATCTCATAGAGAAAATGGAAAAGGAGATGAAGGGAGGGAGAGGAAAAGCAGGGAGTAGGGAGTTTGGGGGGCGGGGTGTAGATGTAGGGTGTTCCTTTAAAAAAATCTGGGCTCCAGGCATGGTGTGCATGCCAGTAAAGGATTTGGGAAGAGTGTCTTCATGGTGTGTAAAGAAAGAGAGAGAAGCAGTACTCTGCTGTACGCCGGCTGGGCTGTTTTTTTTACCTGCTCGATTTGACTGGTCAATCATGGGCTGTACTATTCTTCTCCTGGCGTTAATGAACCTGGCAGAGAGGAGGAGGAGGAGGAGGAGGAGGAAGAGGGGGGGGGACAGAGAGGAGAAAAACAAACGTTAAATCACCCTGCATTCACAGACAGAGATTCATCACAAGCCACCACAAAGACAAAGCAGTTTTGCATGACTTAATGGCAACATTAGCCACCGAGTCCTTGAGAGAAGCGCTCACAACAAAACAGCAACAAACAAAAGGGCAATTGTGTGCTGACTTGGGAACCCAGTGAGGGATACTTTTAATGTTCCTTATGATCTATTCCCCCCTCTTTTAATAAAGCTTTTGATTACGTTTGGTTGCTATGGGCACCGGGGAGACATTCCTCAAGTATTAAGTGCAGCTTGGGCACAGAAGAACCCTCATCGTGGCACATCCCTCTCTCCCTCTGTCTTTCTTAGTCGCTCCTGCAGCCAGTTGTACACACCAACTTTATATGTAGTGTACAGTCTCCCGTCCACAGTTCCATCTCCAAAACAACATTATGTCTGGAGTGTAATTTCAAAGTAAGCTCTAAGTTAGCAAAGTGCATGATACAAATGGTTCCTTTCATTACGCCCCACCTCCACCCTTCCCCTCTGTGGGACCCCCACTCTGGCTGCATTGTAGGGGGTTCTGCTGCCCTTCCAGCTGTCTAGAAATCAGGACCAGGCATGGGCCACTCTGTGCTTTCACAAGGTATTGTTATGTCAGCAAGCCCATCAATTAGGCTGTCTGAAGTTTTATCACCACCACAGCAGCGAATAAGTGCAGCTCCACAAAGCCTCCCCAGCCGGCCTTGCTCCTGTGGCTTTTCCAGTGTAGAGCCGGAGGTCATCTGGAGGTGACTGCCAGCCAGGGGCAACCTTTTTAACTTGGAATGGGACGCCTTGGGCTGTGTCAAACGCAAGCTGGCCAGTCAGGCCGAGCAGGCTCTCCACCTTTCTTTCTTTCTTCCCCTGGTCTCTCTGTCTTTCTCTCATTCACTTTCACATACTAAAAACGTAGCGTGGACTTAGCACTACAGGTACCACCATGTGGTTGATATTAAAGAGGGGTTTCAAATCACATTGGAGCTGTCCAGAATGGAGTCCTTTGCTGGTTCCAAAAAAGCAGAGGAGAGAAAAAAGGCCCCACCGCCCTCTTCTAATGTATGGGCCACGGCACCATCAGTACGACCAAAGAACTGGTCATTAGAAGAAAGGGAGAGCTGGAACCAATTTGGGCTCCTAATCCCCCATGAAGCCCTGATACCTGCCCTTACCTTCTCCTATGAACTTAAATGCCTGTAATCTGCCCGGCTCAAAGTGACATGGTTAAACGTACAAAATGCACGGTTGGGAAAAGAGAGACGCGGTGCTCATTTGCCAGGGGGCATCCAGAGTGCAGGTACGCAGGGGTGCCGCGGGCCCCTGAGAGAAAAGGATGAAACACATCCATATGAGAAGAAGAGAGAGCAAACGAGGAGGAAGGGAGGTGGGGTGCACAAAAGAGAGAGCTGGATTGGAAGTCATATGATTGTAAAGCATGATTTTGATTTAAGGGAGGAATGAGGATTATGTTTTATTAACTTTGAAAGTATTTTTTGAGAGAACAACGGGGACAAAGCATACTTAGATAGCTATGCCTGCAGTGCTTAAGAGAGAAAGATGCTTCCAGCATCAAAACCAGCTGAGCAAGTAAACAGTAAGACATTCCTGGTATCACACTCCCTCTTTAAGCTTAGAGTGCATGGCCTGCCAAAATATATGACCTGCTTTCTCCCTTTCTAGATGTACCAAGGGGCTCAAAATCACAACCACGTGCATTCTTACCTATTCTGGGCCATAACCATAAACACATAATATTAGGAATGTTCGTCCCAGGTGCTAAATTTCCCCCATACGGTTTCTGGTGACTGCAGAGGAAATACTCTGTGTACTGGAGAGTAAGCTATATGATCAAAGTGCCATTTTCAGATTTTGTTTTTCTCTAAATGTTCCATTAAAAACATTGTTCTTCCTCTTTTGTTTTCTGACATCTGACAGGAAATGTATGACAAAGTATACAGGAAAATGTTTAGCTCTATCGGGGTGTTTGCTCTCATTGAAATGGTAATTTTTGAATATGAAAGCAGCTCATTGCCGTGTACACAAACATATGGATATTCAAATATTTTCCCTACAAGCTGCTTCTGAGGTGGAACTGCTTCTTGTCAACATTCCCTATTGGCCAACCATCACCATATCAAACACTCAGCCACACACACACACAAAGGCTCTGTTTTTGTACGCTAAACAAGTTGTCACAGTAACCAGGAGGCAATGCGGTGCTTTGGAGGGAGTGGGGGTGACTGAGGGCCCCTCTCGTGGCCTTAGAGCACCTTTTATCAGTCTGAGTAAAGCCAATTGAGATTATCAGAGCCAGGCCTGATAACACTGTTTTCCCTCGACCCGTGAGCTGCTAATGGTGTGTGCTTAGAACAACACAACCAGGAATCCTCCAGAGATGACGGCCAGTCAACTGGGATGGACTGACAAATGGATGGATCGGAGGACCCAAGGCCCTGAGAGAGACATAGAGGTTGACCACAGGGACTCAGAATTCCCAACCGCTCGCTAAAACATACGCGCACGCTGTAAATCCACACATCAACACCATAGACTTGACCACAACCACTGCCAGTGTATCTGTAGGCTAACCAGAACACAGGAGGCCCACAGGGGACACAAGCTAAAAAACCTCCAACCCAAAGCCCGTGTTTTATTATCTACATCTGGTGGTCTAGCTTATTATGGCCTGCCTCTGCTCAATGTTAGAGCACAGAAACACCAACACACACATGCACACACACAGTACACAGAGTACCTCTCAGCATGGGAACTCCATGCTGTCTTCAAACAAATAATTAAAGGCAAGGTTAGGGGGTCATGTGGAGGTCATTCCTTGGGATACAGCTCAGAATGTGTACATTACCCCAGGAGAAAGCGGGTTGGTGGGGGTAGCAGTCCACCGCTGTTAAATGTGGGCAACTGCCAATAAGCCTTAAACACATTTTCAAGTTGCATATCAAAAACTGCTCGTGCAGTGCTAAGACTGCTTTGGAGCGTGCATGTGACTATGTATGCACTTGTCAGTCAATATGTGTGTATGTGCAAGTCTGTGCATTCTTCACACACTACTGCCAATTGGCATCGAGTAGCACTTCCTGACATACCCTGAAATGGTGTGAGCGACACGTGTATACAAACACGTGCGTGTGCATATATAATATGCATCGCCAGTGAAAGACAGAACCCTGCTTTATAATGAGAGTGCCAAGTCTACTAGCGTTCCGAGTGCCGTGGCTGTGCAGGTACGCAGAGGAAAATAATAGACAGCTATGAATGATGGAGCCAGGGCAGCAGGAGTCAACTTGACACAGGGTCTCTGCTAGGTTGGATCAACACGGCATCCCTTGTTACTAATATCTGCTCACACACACGGGGGGGGGGTGCTTGAGAGAGTGTCTGCTTAGGTGTTAAATACCCTGGCTAACATACAATGTTATGCTATATCCAGTCTGGGTGTGTGTGTCCTATCCTAAACCATACCACGTGCTAGAGACCTTCAACGTCACAAGATTTCCCTTTAAAACGATAAACCAATTGCATCATCATCATCATCATCATCATAGAAAGGTTCTTATAAAGTGAAATACCACTAAGGTTACTGAACGTTTGGAGATTCAATCACAGCAATCTCAGCCTGTCTGACTCAGTGGTTGTATTTATTCTTTTTTGTTTTTTCTCGTTTCCTCATCTCAATCTGTCAGAAAGGCCTTGTTTCTGGTTAACTGACTTGCAGCCACACCTGGTAACTCACTCCTGTTGTCAACATTCCTTCCCTGAGAAATCGTCATGCCAAACCACCCTACCCTGGAGCACAGCCAACCGAGAGGGAGGGAGATGAGAGAGAGAGCCTCGCTGCTTGGCTGGCCAATTGCTGTGGAGATGAGAGGGAACCCAGCCAATCAGGAGTAGGGTCACTCGTTTGACGAGTTTGTGATGAAAGAAAGAAACCGAGCCAGAGCTCGAGCGAGACAGGAGAGAGAAACAGAGAAATTCTGAACATGTTTTCCCCAAGAAATGAGTGTTGGAGTGTCAAATGTAGCCCTGTAGATCATGCAAAGAGAGGAGGCAGCTTTGAAATTGTGACACAGAAATCGTTCACAGTTTATTGCCTTCATGGCTGACCTGCAAATGCCCATTTTGAGAGCTCATATGCCAGGGATGGGGAGGGGGGGAAGTTTCCGTTTGTCAGTCAAATTCCTGGGCCCCTGTTTGTCTTTGGAGGAAGATTAGATGCAACACAATCTGAACAAGAACGTGCCGAACTCAATCCCTGATCACTGCTTGCAAACATGACTGTCCTCTGGTTCCCATTAAAGCTCATTGCTCCCATACTTCTGCTTCAGACAAAAATAAAGATTCCAAACCTCCAGCGTTGAGTCACAACTCACTGGACTCAAAGGAGGAAAGCTTTAGTTTGATCCTCTCCCCCACGCAAAAAGAAACACAGGCAGAAAGGAGTAAAACACTCAGTGTCCTTTGACCAGGAAGTACATGCAAATTAACCCCATGAGGAGGGTGTGTTTAGTATAAACAAACACTAATTATGGTCCGGTCAGACATTGGAGCAGTCTGGGGCTACTGAACCTCCAACACTGATCTACTGTAGTGTCAACAACACTGATTGAATCAATTCACATGGTCCTAACAGGCCCCCTGTCACAGTTTATACATAGTTTGCTACCAGACTGAAGCTACAGTATCTGTGGATTTATCATAAACTATCACAAAGGAGCTTTTCACAGGGTTAGGAGATAGGGTAGGAATGAGGAAGTTTCCTCAAGCTCATCTTATCAGACACAGAGTTTCCCTTTCTCTATCCCTTCTTCCCTTCTTTAACTTAAAACAGGAGTCAAGAGACATAAGCTGGGCGAACATTACCTCACCCCTGTGTTTGATTTAGTGCAGATGTGAAGCGGAGCGAAGCAGGCTCGTTTTTTTAGGAACGTCAGAGAGGGCCCACGTTTAGGGCAGCCACTGTGTTTACATAGTTTTACCTCTGTCTCTCCTTCCCTCACTCCCTCTTTCTCTCATCCACAGTGCCTCCTCCATACCCCCTCCAACTCTTTTGTCCGCCTCTCAAAGGGGGACTGTTTCACCTCTTCTCCATGGACTTTCACTGACCTGTTTTTCTTTCCCTTTTTCTACTCCACTCGTTGCCCTTTTGTGGCATCCCCCCCCTCAGCCCTATATGCGTAACATTTGCACTGCTCTGTCAGTCTAGCTGCATAAGTCATTCCTCTCTGAAACCCGGGGAGTACGAGTCATTAAGACTTGCGTGGAAAATCAGACAAAGAATGATATATTTGTGTTGCAAACTGGCACGATTTAACGAGCAGCTAATTAAAATAAATCAATAGCACTGCGGCATGCTCGCTCTCTGTCTGTCTCTCTTCTCTCGCTCTGATTTTCTGTCAGCACCAAAGAGGTGGAATACTGCAGCGTGGAGTGCAGTGCAATTCTAGTGATAGGTTTAGCCTAAAAATCAGGCTTGAACTACTGCCTATGCATTATGATGAATAAATAAGAACTCACTGGCTCATCGCAAAAGGCTAAATATCATACAGTCCGATGCAATTTGAATGAAATATACAATAATCCCAGAAGTAACTCTCTAAACTACAACAGCAAGACAAACAACAAAGGAAACAAACATAGATATCTATCCTTGTATTTACCCTCCCAACTAACACCTTCTCCCCTCTTCCCCTGTCCAGAGAGGGCATGTCACCCCTAGGCCTGGCAGTCCAGCAGCCTGACCCCTACATGGCGGGCTGTGCGGCCCCAGCTGCTGACTGTCCGTCAAACACCTCCAGAGCAGCGTTGGGCCAGGAAGACCACGCTTGTTGCCCCTTTGATCCGGCAAGCAGCAGCTGCTGCTCCACACAGCAGCACTTTGTTCCTCTGTCTCCTCACCACACTCTGTCCTACGGCACAAAAACACTGAATCCTGTGCAGAAGTGGAGGGAGAGGAGGAGAAGAGGAAAAAATGTGGGGGTTATGGATGGTGGGGGGTGGGGGATTTAAAAAAAAAAGTGCCCGTTTTTTCCCCACTACAACATCAACAAGCTCTGACAACGGCAGCGGGGGTTTTTCTTGGCCCTGACACAGCTCTCAGGCATCTCCTTCTTGACGCTTCACCCTCCCTTCTCTTTTAAGAGATATGATAGTTATTGTTCAAATCAGCCCGGGTGAATGGAATGGACCGAGGCCAAGCCTGCCCCAGGCGTCAACACACCTGTATGAAAGAGACCTTATTGTAGAAACCCAGCATGGCTAACCTGCCCTAGCTCTACCAGTTTTGGGATGTTAGGAGGGAGGGTGGAATCATCTCTTCTTTCTCTTTCTTTCTCCCAGACAGTCCCCCTAATATTTCCCGTCATTAACCTCCCTTTCCTCAGAGGGCTGGCACCTCCACCCCCTGGAATGTTTTTACCAACATTGTTATTTTTGAATATCACCACCAGACAGGGGGATTAAGGAAAAAGTAGATCCACATCTCCCTTGTTAGCAAGGCCCCTCTTCTTTTACTCTTGCACTCCCTCCCTTAAGACAACACCTTATTAACGTGCATAGGTGCACAAAAGGCATTGTCTGCCTGCCCAGGAGCTGCGGGACCAACAGCTGTGTTTTATGTTGTTTGAAGAGCATCTGAAAACACCCAACATATGTCAATATTAGCCCCCCGTCAAAGGTTCCAGCACATAGCGCATGACAGGGTTCATCAGCGCTGGAAGGTAACGCTTATTCCTCATAAGCCAGCTTCTCACCTTTTGGGTGGGTGAGTGCTTCCTGCTTTCATGCAAGGCCAGCAAGAAATAGAACAGAGACATGCTGGCAGGCTGGCGCACACAGACACACACAGAGGAGAGAGGGGGAGAATAAAAATAAAGAATGAATCCAGCACTATCATTACGCCGGCCTACCCATCAGCCCTCCTGACATGAGTGGGTGTGCTTACAAGATCGCCCCATTTTCTCACTTGTGAAGAGTGCCACCCCTATTGCCCAGATTTCACTTTTTTCCACAATTCAAGGCCTGTTGAGTTCCTTTGTATATCTCTGCAGGGAGGGCAGGTATTATCTCCGTTTCCATCCACTTCTCACTGCTATCATAATAATGTGTGACTTTTTTAGTCACTCTGTCTCTCTCCTGCTCTATCTTTCCATCTCTATTTCTTTCACCCTCTCTTTGTCGCTTGCTCTATCGTCTTCTGCTCCCTTTCATTGTCAACCCTTTTTTTCCCTCCCTGCCTGGTAATCGAGTGAGAGATTCCGCGACTCTGTGACTCCCCCTTATTGTCAGATATCAAACAGGGCGGCTTTGTGGATTACCAGGGGAAGCTGATAATGACATGATAGAGGCGTGATATTTCAAACAAAATTGAGTGTCAATTGCCTGCATCGTCTAGGCAACACAAGTGTCTGCGTTGCAGCAGCCAAGAAGGAAATAAGGCCAATCTATTGCCTTTGCTTCATATCAAACGTCTCGTCTTCTCCCTCCTTTATAAGACTATAATGGGTTCAGCTCAAAGAGAAGAAGAGGGGGCCTGCCAAGAGGGGCTTCAACAGTTATGTCCTTACGCAACACACATACATGATTTGGGTACACTTGTGAGCATGCATGTGCTATACATGTACACACACACACACACACTTGCAGGCATTAACTTGTGCTTCTGAATCTCAAATGCATTAGCAGAAGTCAGAAAGCAGAGCCAATGGGAGGTTGCACAGGGAAGGTGCCCCCATTTTACCTCCCCACCCCCAAACATATGTATATACACATGCTCCCTTTTCCTCTCTTCACGTACCATGAATTTAGGGCAGTGAAGATGCACCGCAGTTTGAGCAATTAAAAAGTGACACCTAAACCTAGTGGATAGACTGTCGAGATTCTCTAATGCTGGGGTTTAGGTGCCATTGCACTCAGTGTCTTTAAATGCCAGACTACTGGGGAGTACAGGACTCAGTGTGCGTGTGTGTGTTTGGAAAGGGATTCTCCCTCCAACTGGGATGTCATCATCTTCTCATCATTGTATCTCTGGTGTGTGAGCGAGTGTTTCCACCAAGCACGTTTCCATGATGTGTCTGAGTAAGTGCGTTTGCATCTAGCACATATTGGTGACCACGAGTCATCGGTCAAATGTTGCCAGCTTGCTTACTTCCCTATTGAATAATTAATCTGAGTTTCAATTGCACATAATCACTTTGACACACATAACTGTGAACACAGGCACACAAACACACATGTGCAGGCACGGTCAGAAGCAGGGTTTAGGGCTAAAAAGCCCAGCAGGCTAGTGATATAAATAGCTGTTGTTTGTTGAGGGGACTGCTGGCAGAAGTAGCGCTGACACTGTGGAGCAGACCACAGGGTCTCTGATGTGCCTGGTGGCCTGAAGCGAGACCCTCAGCCTCTCAAATCAGCTCTCCCACTGACTGTGTACAGCTTTGACTGGCCTCCTTCATATGTGACAGCCAGGATAAAAAAATACAACAATCTCTGTGTCTCACAAAAGCCACATTCAATTCAGCCTAGACTGCCGAAAATGGACCTTAAATTGAAGTCTGTGAACTGTCATGAGTGATTCTTCCTATGATGGATATAGTAATAAACCCAAAACACAGATAACCCCATTCCAAAAAAACATTTTATTTTGTAGGTTAAGATTAAAATCTCCCTAACCAGAGATGATTTTTACATTGATATCTGCTATTATTTCAAGAAAAGTGTAACTTTTCATCAAATGGCAGATACTGTATATCATTTGGGAGACTTGCTATTTCTTCACCTCATACCTGTGAGAAAGAAGCTGAAGAACGTCTGCTACACAATATAACAAGAAGATGATAAAGCAGATATGTCTTGGGGGGGCTACAGGCAAACGCTCTCCACCCCCACTAGGGAAAAGACATTCCCACCGCCTTGCCTCCTCGCTGCACATGCTCACAGAGTCTCCCAATTGAAACATCATCGTCGGTAATGGGAGGGATAAATATTCATAAGGCTGGGAAGAGAGAAACCCTAGATTAGGGTAATATACTCCTCATTGTTCTCCCACTGCCTTTCTCCAGCTCTTCCACTGTATCTCTGCATCTTGTTATGCATGTAATAGTGTTGGCTAATAGTGGCTAATTCCTCCAGCTACCTCTGATAACATCATGAAAGTACATGCATATGTGTGTTGGTGTGTGCATGGAGAGAGGCAGCAAGCTGCACCATTTATTCCTCACCTCTCCCAAATTGCAAATTACCGGCTTTGATATCTCCAAGATTTTGGGCCACGTTCCAATTAAGATTGGATTGTTTTTGTGGAGAGGCCCTGCGACTCCCTGCTCCTTCCACCTATTCCCTCCCCTTTTCTGCTTGGCGCAGGCTCCACTGATATCTCATCCATAACAGGCCTGAACTGGGGCAGAGCATGACTTAAACAAACAAAGGGCTATATTGATTTATAGGGTCTTCCATGATGAGCTTATTGGCCTGCACCTCAGTGCCACAGAGGGCATCGGGCCATGAATCACAGCTTCAGAAAATACACAGACTCACAACAGGTAGGAATAATACATTGGAGCATTGTTAAGGATGTGATTACAACCCTCTCCCCCTCTCATATTCAAACCTCACTTTCATTGTGTCTTAAAGGTGGGGTGAGGGAGGTCAACGGAGATCATTTTGAATGTGACACCACACAAACGAAGCAAAGACAGAAAAGCATGCTTATTTACATGCTGCTACTTTATATCCAAACTCAGGGATAGGGGGACTGCAAAGTGTGAAAGAAGGAGGTAAAGAGAAACAGGGAGAAAGAGTGAGAGAACGAGCATGCCTGGACAGAGTGAAAATACCTTGTAGAGGTTCACAGAGTTTAAAGAGCTCAGCCAAAGGAGGAGCTCCTGTCCTTTCTGGCTCCAACATACACACACACACACCCTCAAGGCCATTCTGTTACACCTGGTCACCTTTATTCCTTTTAGTCCCCCACATCCTCACCCCTCCTTCCATACATATACACCATACACCCAAACACATACACAACATTCAGCCGCCCCAAACACATCACCACCAAGATACACAAAGCAGCACCCTGTGGCTAACACACAGCTCCTCTGGCTATCTTCCTCAGCAGATAAAACTAATTATTCCAAATCTACTCTGTCAGGTTGTCTGATCCTCTGGGGCTTCAGTTTAAATCTCTCTCTCTCTCTCTCTCTCTCTCTCTCTCTCTCTCTCTCTCTCTCTCTCATAAGCCACAAACAGACCAGGAATCTCTGCCAACTGACCTCCGGAGTAAAAACATAAACAGATTGACTATAGCCGTAATGACACATATAGCACTATAGCAGCTGAAGCACATGGCTTTCGTTGTGAAAACAGACCATTCAAATCAACTTCCACACTGACCTGAAGTTAGATTTTTCTTTAAATGCACGACTATGACACTTATCAAATCATCTTTAAAAAAAAAAAAAAAAGAGCATTGTTCAAGCCTGGTAGCCTAAACAACTTTTCTTTTGTGAAAAATCACAAAAAATTGCATGACATCATCTAGCATATAATCCAAAGGATTTATGCACCTATTCAGATGCCTTGGCCCTCTGTTGGCACTTGCCGTTGGCACCCATGTTAGGCTTTAGAGCTAAATAACAGGCCAACATCCCAGGCTTTCCAGCTGCACGCCCTGAAAGCCCATGGAGAAACCATTCGTCCCAATGAGCTTTAAAGGCAAATGGAAGCTCATAAACAGAGACTTGACTGTATAGACTTTGCATTTTATCTTTCAGCAGTTTCCCCTTTTATGAGCCAGGGACCCCTATAACAGGGGGAGGAAGGGAGGGATGAGCAAGATGGGAGGATGGCAGGGAGAGAGTACGGATGACAGAAAGGATGTTAAGGAAGAAGACGATGGCAGAAAGAGCAGAAGAATAAGAATGAGGTACAGGTTGGCAGAATGAGACAGAGGAGGACTGGGGTCACAAATCTTGCTGCTATTCTAGGATGTGACATCTTCGCTCGTTTGCGGCTGCTCATTAACAAACAATACTGCTGTGAAATTGGTTTAATGACAAAGTAATAAAATTGCTATTCTGCTCACAGATGGCCTCAGGCACAGGGAGATTCTGGCAGGCTTACTGTGGCTGCCCGTGTGCATTAAGCTGCTTGTTCATGAAAACAGCATCCTACACTTTCTTTCTCACTATCACCAAGATTTTTTTTTTCTTTTTAAGTTCTGTCTCTTCCTGCAAATGAAATAAATTAACCTACTTTCCTCCCTTGTATTCTCCTTGAATTCTCCCTCTCCCACACTCTCACCCTTTTGCTCTCTCTCTCTCGTATTCTCTACCTCATTCTCTTGACTCAGTCTCTCTCCTGTTCTCACCCCTAGTACAGAAATTACCATCTTAAAATAAAAAAAGGAGGCTCACCCACGCAAACGCAGATAGACTTCATTTCAAACGCAGAGCCCTTGTTATTAAACGACCCGCCAATAAAACCAAGCCGTTGAGGAATAAAAGAGCCAAAAGGAGAAGAGAAGTACAAAGACCTCCCTCCTCCCATCTCTCTCTGTAATGCCTCTCTATCTTGCCTCGTCTGGCTTCGTTCTCCTTGCATGCCGTCTTTGCTGGGAGAATTCCACAGCCTTGGAGAGTCTTGAGCTTGTAATGGGAAAACAAGTAAAAGGGCATTCATTTTTGTGCATGATCGTCCAACACTGCCAATTTTAGTAAAAGCACCACCTGTTTTTCATAACTCTAGACTCACACAGTGGTGGGCACTGGGCTGCTGCATGGTCACGGTGGGTGTCCATGCCATGCTATGACCCAATGTGCCCCCAGTGCCTGATAAAGTGGGAGTGGGCCCTGTTAATCACAAAGAACATTTCAACAGCGGCGTGTTCTCGCACACAGCACATATACTGTGAGCGCACGCATAAACACAGTCGCACATTAGCATCAGCTATTCAAGGCTCCCATGGCTTATCATGTGAGTACAGCATGTGTCTAGATTGTACCGCGAACAGATATTTGGATCCGTAACGAAGGCTGGAGAAAATGAAAAACAAAAAGTGAAACTTACTACAACAGGGAGTCTGTGTTTTACTCTGCCAATAATGAAAATATGTTTTTCTAAATGTGTTTCTCTCTCCAAAACAGATAAAATGGGATTATTATTACAGCATCAAAAAAGCAGCCAGATCAAATGAACTTAGGGGGTAGGGGGTGTTGGTAGGGGGGCTGGCACTTGGGATCTGACAACAGAGTCAATTCTGCTAATTAACTGCCAATTAGCGGTCCCTAAATGAGAGGGATCATGATGCCTGTGTTGGCAGAGCCCCGATAGTCTCTCTCCCTCTCAGTCAGACTCACATACAGTATACACTCCTGCTTGTGCACAAAGACACCAGAGAGACGCACACACACACAAACATGCACACACAGCCACAACCTCTCCACACTCCAGCTGTATATTTAGAAAGCCAGGGGCATAAGATGGCCACTGCCGGGAGTCCCTGGTTGCAGCCAAAAAAAGGCCTGACATTTCCATCTGGGTCAAAGTTAGACAGATAACCAAGCAACTTCACTCAACTAGCCCACCAATGTGGCAGAAATGAAGAGACCGAAGAGTAAGGAATAGGCAGTGATATAGAGAAGAGGAGGGAGAGGGGAAAAGGACCTCAAAAGCCTCTGTGTGTGATTTATAATACTTAAATACTTTTAACAAAAGTGGAAAAAAAACAGAGGCGGCTGGGCCAGTTTCATAGCTTTATGTTACATTTGGAAAATATTAGTTATTATTTTTGCATTTCATAATGGGCTCGCCCGCCAAAACCAGAGGACCATAAAAAATCATTAAAAATCATAAAAGCGAGTGTTCCTATGTGTCTCATTGGACTGAGGAAAGAGGGGTGGAAAATGCTTTGCTAAGTGGAGGAACAAATTTGGCTTTGGTTTTTTCTTTCTTGTTCTCAAAGAACTACAAATAAATGTGCTTGCTTGACCATTAATAGCACTTTGCACGTGAACCTGCAGTACAGCTTCTATGTGCCTCTGTTGGTTGATTTCAGTCCAGAGGAATCCACAGGGGAGAGCGAGAGCTCTGAGTGGGAATGATGAAGAGAGCTACAGAGCAGTCAGTTTAGAGCTAGCTAAACTCAGTGCATCTGCATGCTGCGCTACAGCAGGATGCAATCTGGGAGGAGAACCTGGATTCTACATTGATAGGCAAAAGTTGCAAAAACCTTTGAAAAGTCTAACATTACAGCTAGAAAAGACATGTCCAGACCATTGTTGCATATACAGCTTTCCTTTGGTGGTCTAATCTTATGAGCTTATTCTACTGTGCCTCAAAACAAAGGAATTAAATAAATAAATAAATGTTAATGTAAACATACAGTTAATGTATATTGAGTGATATGATGACTGGAGTCTGTCCTCCTAGTGAGGACTGATTCTCAACAAAAAGAGAGAAAAAAAAAAACAATCATGCCCTGCCCTGAATGGCGGAGAATTGAGCCCATTTCATCTCCTTGGTGGGCACAGGCCACTTGGCGCCGTCGTCTGGTGCATATCCTTCCCTTATCATGTGACCTGTGCTCCGGCAGGGGGCAAAGGTTGGCTGCGATCCACCCCTGTGTCTTAATAACTCACTCATTGTATTCCTTTCTGCCGCTAATTAGAGCCTCTCCCCTGTGTGTGTGTCTGTAGGTGTCCATGCATGTATTCCCCCCTGGGCTGTAGAGAGGAGGCAGAGAAGTAAAAATAGAGTGTGGCTTAGTGCCCTCTTTATTGTTATTAGTGCTCCAGTGGCACAGCAGTCAGTCATCATAGATGCCAAGAACTGACATATTCGCTCTCTGGCTTGCTCTGCCTCTCTCCTCTCTCTTGCTCTCTCTGCCATGGAAATGACCAACCGGCTGCCTGTGAGATGAGGGAATAATGAGGGGACGATTTCCTTCCTTTTTTTAGACGCTCTTTCTCTCAGTCATCCATCATCGGTGTCATCTCTCAGTCCCTTGTAATAATCCTGCGTGTTATGTGTGTCATGAGTGTGTGCGTGCATTAAACGCAGTGGTAAATAACGGCAGGATAGTTGGCGTGTGTGTTTATGGCAGTGAATGAGGGAACATCGTGCTGGGTCTGATGCTGAGACATGAAAGGATTTGGTCAGGCCCCATTTAGCCCAGACTGATAGCAGGACACCAGAAGCTGCTGAGGCAGGCAAATATACCACTAGATACTGTGAACTGTTAACGCGTCTCCGGCTAATAGCCACCTGAGTCTGCCATTTCACCTACTTCTTTCTCCCAGAATGCCATGGGTAACACGGCCCCACCTTTTCCCGCAATCTTAAAACAAATGCAATTACATGGCAGACCCCCCCGCCTCGATTTTGTTAGCATGACACCAGTTGTCTCAAATGTAAGCACAGCAAACAGTATCTCTGTACATACTGAGAGAGCATATTGTCCTATTAGAAATAATGTTTATAATGTGCACATACACACACAGAGGATACTATTAACTGGATAATCAAGTCCTCCTCCTCATCTGCTCAACACCAGCACAGTAAGACTGTGGACTTTAACCATTTCCTTTGTTCCTTATTAACATCAGACAGCTAATGGGGTGTGGGCTACAAACAGGTGAGACTGCCAACTAATGATATAGACTAGATATAGAACCAGGTGGAGTGTCTCCTGTGGTACAGAGACAGACGTTTCCAACCAGCTGGAAGTGGTCTACTATGGGTTTTGTTTTCTGTGGGTACAGGTGAGCTGCAGGTAAACGTAAAGGGAGGTGTCAGTTGGAAGGTATGGGTCGGGGAGGTTTGATGGGGTAAGTGGGGAGAGAGCGAGATTCACTGTCTATTGACTATCACACAGAGCACCCTTGTGCCCTCGCTGGGCAGCGATTGTGCCGGCAGACAAAGCCCTGATTCAGCACATCCTTTCCCCGAGGGAGAGCTCTGGAAACCGAAGACGGCGGCCATCCCCTCCCTTTTCCCCCACTCATCCTCTGCTTCTGTCTCTCCCTCCCTCTGTCTCTATCTCCCTCTCCCTCTCTTTGGCCAGTAGCATGGTAGCGGACGTGCTTCAAAGGGAACTACAGAACAATGCAAGCGGCCAGCTAGGAATTTGAAGAGCTTTTTTTTTATTTTTTTTAAAACCGGAATTTCATATGGCAGAGTTCTGTCATATCCTCGGTGGACCATCTCAGCAGCCAATGGAACCAGAAACCAAAGAGAGAAAGCAAAGGCACAACCCAAACAGAGTGATATTAATCTGCAACTCACTGTCCTGCCTGGTTAAGCACCATGAGGGGAGAGAAAACATCCTCTGTGTTTCTCATCTTTCCCTCCCTGTAAAATAGCCTATATCATTGCAGCATTCACCAGGCGAGACACCCAGAATCTAGAGATAGACCAGCAGTCCATGCCTCTCTAATGCCTTTATTTGTAAAAATTGATTCCTGGTGTGTTTTTGCTAACACAGCTGGTGTAACATTAATACACAGCTCTATGACTACGTACGTGTATGTGTGTACAGAAACAAGGTTCGTGAGGATGTTACCCAGCACGAGATTCTTTCAGACCTCTTTATAAATGGATCTGAGGTATTTCAGCGTCAGGCTTAGATTTCATGGACCCTTCCTATATCTATCTCTGTCTATGTCTATTTCGCTCTCTCTCTCTCTCTCTCCTTGCAGGTTTTCAGACTATTTCTGCATTAATCACCATGACACAGGCAAGGCAACTCAATTTTCTGCTCCTGTAGGTAAGGTGCGTGGCGTCCCGAAACGGTGGCACGAGGCATGAAACAGGCAAGCGGGGGCTAATCTTTGGTTACTGGTGTAATTGAAATGCTATCCACACTGTAGGGTGCATTAAAGTCTGATAACAGCGGTTCCTGTGGCCAATTTAAGTAGCTTGACTTCCCTTGGCTAGAAGGGAATAAAGAAAAGGGTGAGAGACAGAGAAAGTGAA